>LZPO01055520.1:18387-39125 GCA_001675575.1 Neotoma lepida | reverse complement strand
CACCACCTCCTACTGCTAGTTCCCCATGTGACCTTGGAGTCACAGAGAACCAAATGGATTAAGGGCGTGTGCTAACTTGCATGGCTATTGTTTTTCTACTAGTGGCTGGCAGCCCCGTTTTTCCTCTGACCCTCAGATAAATTTTATTAGGGAAGACAAATAAAATATCACCACATTGTATATTTGTTTCATTCAATTCAAGAAAGTCTTCCATTTCTTTCTTTGTTTCATTCTTGACTCACTTTTCATTCAGTAGAAAGTTGTTCAATTTCCATTAGGTTCTGAGATTACTGTTGTTTCTGTTGTTGTTGATACCAAGCTTTAATTCATGGTGGCCTGATAATGATGCATTTACCAAAATTTTTCTATTATTAATAAATATTCAGGAGTCAGGTATTGGGGTACAAACCTGATAGATGAAGAAAGCAGCAGAGGAATGACTGGCTAGCTGACCCTCTCTATATACCTTCCCACATTGAAAGGGCCATGAATTCCTGCAAGTTCCTCCCTATCTCTTTTTGCGTCTCTCTATCTGAGCCCTCCAAAATCTCTATGGCTAATTTTGGTCAGCTGCTTGTGGATTCTTCCCCTTGATTAAAGGTTTAACTTTTTTGAAACAATCTTGGAATGTCCCTGTGCAAGGAAATATCTTGCAATATTTCTCCCTTTTTGTCCAAATAAAAAGGAAAGGTTTTAACTCTACCATGGTAAAATTATATACAATAAGAGGTAGTAATTACATTTGTATTTGGCAATTTCAAAGAAATTACCCTATTATCCATCCTATCTTGATGAGTCCAAAGTTTTACATCTAAACCACTTTCTATCATAATTTGTATTACCACACTAAAAATATCCTTTAAGACTTTGAAACACTTTCTTAGCTAAACAACTTAAGCTTTTATGTCTCTCAACCTTATAAATTGTATGTCTTATGTCTCTTTTGTAAGTATCTTTTCTGAATTTGTTAACAAAGAAAATGGGATGACAATCTAGNCTTCAATATCATCAGAGACCCAAGAACGAAAAACTATTACCTGAGTAAATAGGAACTATAGAGCAAAAAAACTTCCAAAGCTAGAGAAATGATAGAGACATTGTGCTGCCTGGATAGTCACTCAAGTTTCCTCTTCAGTGTTGGAGCATCCATTTTCAGCCTACAGACCTAGAATATCTGACACACTTTCTATGAAGCAGGAATTTTGAAGGACTGACCTAGCTTTTCATGAAAAAGTTCAGCAGTCATCTTCTTTTGTGTTCTACTTGTCCAACTTAGACAGTATACTGTCACCAGTCAAGGCAAGGGCTGTTTCTTGCCCAATGGCTAGCTTTTCCACCAATAAAAGCAAACTCCATATTGAATTTTTTATGCCAATCATCATTTTTGAAGTAAATTGGTGCTACCAGGAGCATATGTGTTTCACTGTCATAAAAACTCTTAAATTATAAGACATCTTAACCAAACTGACTCTAATACCATGAGAAAGAAACATTAACAAACAAACTTACCATTTGTTGTAAGAAATTTACTCAAACTTACCTCAATACCATGAGAAAGCAACATTAAGAAGGTTACCATTTGTTGTAAGAAATTTNCCCTAAGGAGGGTTTTTTGGCAAAATGTATTTTGCTTAAGGCCTTTTCCCATTATGTATAANAACTTTCCCATGGCTGTACAGGTGTACCACCTCTGTTTCAGTTTTTCCAGCCTGTATACCNTAATTTCTCCAGAAAATCTTGAGGCCTTATGCAATTGGGACCGAATTGCATGCAAGTGGGAACAGTAACTGGATACTCAGTGAGGATCCAATGGCCATCTCTATCTCCTCCTCTGTTGAAGGAATGTTAACATTTTAGAACCCAGCTGTAATTATTTTAATCAGGAAGAACTGGAGTTATGACAAAGATGGTTGTTCAGATGAAAAGATGTTGTATAATATCAACTTAATAAAAGAAGGTTGAATCCAAATCACACACATTCATTGACTGTAATAAATTAATATTACCTATGTACATACTGTTCAACTTTTAGGCCCTGTAAGTTTCTGAGTAAACCTTACAGAAAATACAAGGCAAACTTTATGACTTACACAGTATAAAGAGTTATTTTTCATAATCATCATTACATTGATATTCATAACAGCTAATGGAATTTAGCTGACTATGATGCTGGAATGATTATTGAAAAATTTTAGACTGAGGGTTCCTTTTATCTTTATGTATGAACACCCCATTAACTGTTATTATAATTATAGATGACTTCATATAATGAGACAAATGATATTTATCTCTGTTGGAAACAGTTTGCCTCTTTATCTGTTCTCAAGTGCACAATGCCTTTTTCCTGGCTGAACCTAGTACCCTATTTCTGTGTGTCTGCAGATGAGAGCAGATAATCTGGAAAGCTTGATAAGTATTCTTCCTCTTTGAAGGATATCAAATTGCATGGTTATAAATGATCCTATGAGGCAAGGAGGTCTTGTCTGCTTTATAATATTGGTTCAAACCTCTATTTTTTTTCCTTAGGCTCTTTTAAATATATATCTTAGATAACTAGGCTGTGTCAAACAGTTCAATTACTAACCTAGAAATCATTAAACAGCATAAAACGAGTCATCTAACAAACCCAGAAATTAATAGAAATAAAAACAAGAGTATCCAGGTTGGTGGGACAGAAAAAAAGGCAGACCACAGACACAAGGCAAAGCAAGAACAGAATGTTCTGTCTCAGAGGGAGCAGGATTGGATACTCAGTAGAGAAGAGCAAGTAAACATAGTCTATCTTTATAAGCATTGTAGGAAAGGAACTTCCCAACACAGAAAATCTAGCCAAATATCCCTCACACACGAGAGAGAGAGAGAGAGAGAGAGAGAGAGAGAGAGAGAGAGAGAGAGAGAGAAGAAATTTGTAGTTGGGCCAGGATCTCTGAATGACATTCTGCTATACCCATATATAAGTGCTCTGCTCAGCCATCATCAGAGAAATTTATTCTTGTAATAGATGGAAACTAACACAGAGACACTGTATAATGTGCAGACATTGAGAGCCTTTGGAGCACTCAGTCTTAACTGGGATGGCTTTACCTAATCCCTCTACTCAGGGTAAAGGAAGCTATTAGGAACAGGAGGCAGAAAGACTGTTAGAGTCAGAGGTGATGGATGACTCCAAGGAAGCAGTGTCATCCAGACACAACATAATTGATACCTATATGAGCTCACAAAGGCCATGGCATCATTCACAGGGTCTTCACAGTTTCAAGCCACGGGGTCCCAACAATGAGGTGGGAGGAAGCAGACTTGGGTCCCCATCCATAAACAAGAAGCTATCTGTAATTGATATCATTTTTGCAGAGGAAAAATCAGTTTTTCAGAATGGTGTCCCATGAAGGTTCTTAGTGATATTTCAGGGTATACACCATGCCCAGACATACTAGACCAAATGAAAATGAACTCAATGATATTTCTGTAGATACTTTGTCTAATAGTATTTGTTTGGGCATTTTTTCCTTATTGTACACTTTGTTCTCCATTTTTGTGTTTTGTGGGGCAAGATTATGTGTGCTTCNGGGTTTTTGGTTTGTTGGTTTTTGTTTGATTGGTAAGTTTTAAAAAGAAAGAAAAGAGAAGACAGGGAGTTGGGCTGGTGGGGAGATAGAAATGATCTCAGAGGGGGTTGGAGTTGAGAAAAACATGATCAGAATATATTGTATGAAAAAAATTAATAAAATAAATGTAAAAAGAAAATATATTGCATGTAAAATTTTTTAATTAAAAAATTTAAAAAACAGAAAAGAACAAGAATTCATGTTTCTGTAAATATTTTTAAATTTGATTTTATAGTTTACTAAACATATACATATAGAACTGAAATTTATTTTGTGTGTAATCATTCATTTTGCTAATATATCAATTTGAAGAATTTGTACAATCTTTGAAATTTCAATAAATGATTATGTCTGCCACATGAAAAGAAAAAAAAAGATGGGAAAGAAGAAAGGAAGGNAGGGAGGCAGGGAAGGAGGAAAAACTTCATTCTTTTATATTTCCAAACTTAATATAATTCAGGTTTTTTATGCAATTCCTTACAATAATTACATCTACAGATAAGTGCAGCTACCACACTTCATCAAAGAAGCCTCTCTTTACAGCAAATGAAAAACATAACAGAAAACCACAACTGGATACAAAGATATATACAGAGAGAGATAAGCAGATCTTGGAAACCTAGTCCCAATGGATGCTTCCACATCACAAATTCTGCATCTGTGGTTCAGGAAATATCATGAAAGAGGGAGCTGAAAGACTATAAGAGTCAGAATAAAGAAACTCTTCTATGAAAAACCATCTCCTAAAAATGGCTGCATAAACAAGTCTGGGGCAATGGCAATATCACTGGACATGTTGAGATAGAAGGATGAAAGTTATATAGTTCCCATTCCTAGACAGGGAACTACAGGCAACTAAAGACTTTGGGAGAAGGGGAATTAACATCTCGCAGGGATAAGCTCCCTTATTGGTTCTCCAATATAGATTGGTCAACCCTGAAACCACATATATACAAACAACAAAAATGGAGTCAGCAAGTTGTATTTATGCACATGTGTGAATATGTATGTATGTACATATGTATGTATGTATGTAACAATAATAACCAAAGGAAAAGAGGTTATCAACTTAATGTTGGGAGTTCATGGAAGAAATTTGATTGAGGGTATTTGGGAAGAATTGGAGTGAGGAAATGGAGACGTAATTCTATTTCATTTAAAAGTGTGTTTTTAAAAGTATACTTCTCTGCAGAAAGTAAAGCCTGAGAAGTGACCTGTGACACTTAGAGGAGCCCAGAAGATCATGAGTGGATACTAGACATTGGATATTCATTTTTTTCACTACTGTAGGGTGGTTTTTCTTTGTTCAGATTATGACTGTGCCCCTGTTCATTTGCAAGTAGGTAAGCACTACCATTTGATGGACTCTGCATCAACTCCTGCCCCCAGATTCCTGCTCTGCATTTAACTCCCATCCTGGCCTCCTTCAGTTATGGACTATGGAATTGGATGTATAAGTCAAATAAAAGCTTTCCACTCCAGATTTCTTCTGGTCATGATATTTTATCATAGCAATAGTAATTAAGACACTTTTTTTTGGTTTTTCGAGACAGGATTTCTCTGTGTAGCTTTGGCACCTTTCCTGGAACTCACTCGGTAGCCCAGGCTGGCCTCGAACTCACAGAGATCCGCCTGCCTCTGCCTCCCGAGTGCTGGGATTAAAGGCGTGCGCCACCATCGCCTGGCGTATTAAGACACTTTTTAAAAAGAAAATAAATTGTCAAAAGTATTTATGTAGTGTTAATGATAACATAAGGGATATTATAAAATAAATGGGTTTTTTAATTTAACTTTGGACATTTTTCTTTGGTGTTTCAGTCCATTTTCAGTTCCTTAAACAGAATAAATTTGTCTGAAAGATTTATAAAATACAGAAATTTACTTTTTGACAATTTTGGAGATAACATCTTAAAGGGTGATACTTTTCAACGTTTGTCGAGAATCCTTTAGGCTGTACAGCAGCATGGTGGAGAAGCAGGAAATGAAAATTTTGTGACCAAAGTAAGCAAGCAAGTGAAACAGTTATTTTATAATAAATTGATCTCATGAGAACTACCCTTACTCCATGAGAAACATTTCTTACAATGATCTCATTACATTGAACCAGGTCCCACATTTCAATGGGTCTACAACCTCTCAATATTCAAACCACAGGCAATTGTTCACATATACAGATTTATTCATGTTACAAAATGATGTAATGCATAGATAAATGTCCATGTTATAAAATGTTGCAAAATGTAAACATATGACTAAATATAAAAATACTTGAGTGAAATAAGATATTGTTACTTCCATTTCTCCTCAAAATAATATTTATATATTGCAGCTTGTCTGGACTCTAGAATTGACCAAAACTTCTCACCTGACACTGCTCACATTCTAAAATAATCACCTTTTTATTGTAAGTGTCCTTTACTTGAATATTAAAACAAAGATAAGTGGAATTGTGGGCAATATTATTACAAGGAGCCACATGATGAAGAGCCAGGGATGGAGAGTCAGAAAGGAAAATACAGAGAAAATCCTTCAGAAATCCACAAAGGAAATGAATAGGACAGAAAAAAAAAAGTAGCTCCAAGAAGTAAGGCAAATACACCTCAACTTCTCAGTTACCTGATGGGAGCAAAGAAGCAAAAGCCACTTGAAATGTAAACTGAGGCAGCCTCCCCGTCAGAACAAACTCACTGCACTCAAGGTCATGGGTATAGCTTCTCAAAGAAGAGTTGTGGCCCATTGTTTTTTCATGTAGAATTTTGGTAGGGTGTGAATACTAAGATGCCTAAATAAGATAGCTGCATGGTTGTAAATAAGAACCAGGCAATACTATAATTGCTAAGATGCTGGAGGCAATAAGCTATGATACCTCCACTACCTACAAAAATAACAGTTTTGTTTGAGATTCTCAGGTGATGTATACTCAAAGGCTTGTATATTTAATCCTTAATTCCAAGTCATTGCTACATTAGCATAAAGTATCTGTATATGAAAGAATAAATCTGTGTCAGCAGCCTTTTTATAGCAAATATTGTTGGTATTTCTGTTATTCTTGCATCATAGTTGATGAGCTTTAATCAGACTTCAAAATAATGGTGTTGCTTACACTCTTATCTATGCAAAATGCCTTAGTCTACCCTTAATAGCACATTCTACAGAATCTTCATATTTTAAGTTCTGTAATGACTGCTGAAAAATTGTTGGGTTGTAAATGATCTAAAATGTATTTCTAAATCTAATATGTTTGATTTTCTTGGTATTGTGGCACTTTCATCCTATTCACTGAGTATTACTGAAGATCGGGCCTTCAAAAATATGCTTCTGAATAAGTATATCTAATCCCAAAATTCAGAAGATATATCCAAACTGACAGGTATACAAATTGCAGCATCAAACTCTCTCTGTCTCTCTATCTCTCTGTCTTTCTCTCTCTCAAAAAAAGGCAAAGAAACATTACTCCTCCAAATCATCACAATTTGTTAATTCTTGACTATAAAGATACTGTAATAGTAAATGTTCAGATAAAGATTTTCCAAATTGCCTCAAAAAGGGATACACACAGGTCACCACAATTCAAGACTCAAAATGAAAGTCAACAAAATGCTTGGAAAACTCAACAAAGTATATGAGAATATCTATATCCAATAATACTATTTTTTAACAAAAGAAAGAATTAGAATATCTCAAGATAACCACAAACTAAAGCAATTTATGACAATCAAATCAGCACTTAAAATATACTTAAATAAAATCATACACAGAAAAAGAAGGAAAACAGATGCACTAAAGAGAGCACAGTAAAGAATGAAAGCCATANTCAAAATAAAACTAGGAAGAAATCTATCATGTTTAGTACAGTAAACGAGAAAAATCCTATACCAACAGGAGATAAAGCAAATAGCTAATAATGCATCCAACCAAATGAACTAACAAAACAGTAGAAATGAAAAATATCTCTAATAAGAAGAGTAAGTGTAAGTAACTATAACTCTCCAATATAAAATAAGACAAGCTAACTACAATAATATATATTATATGTATATAATATGTATGTATGTATATGTGTGTGTGTATAAATATATTACAACCTGTATTTTCCAGGAAAGGGACATTACTGGTAATGACACCCACAGGCATATATATATATATATATATATATATATATATATGAAGCTCTTCTAGAGTATACCACACTGTAAGTCACATATCAGGTCTCACAAAAGAAAATGAAATATTTCATTGTATCTTATCAGATGACAGGACAACAGAACGGCAAATCTGGAGGGGAAAAACACTACAGAAAGTAAACAAATATGTGGAGATAGAACAATATGTTGTTAAAATATTAATGATGAATCATTGAAGAAACCAGGTAAACAATGAGAGCATTTTGAGAAATAAAAATGAAACCACTACTTACCAGGACCTTTAAATATAGATAAGGTTTGTATAAAAGGGAGATTATAGTTCCAAATCTTTGTATATAGCTCTGAACTAACTATATAAATGTAAAACCTAATGCTACACAGCAAAGTCTCAGAAAAAAAGAAAAACCTAAATCTAAAGATGGGAGACAGTAGGGAATAATAAATTGATGAAATATACAATAAAAAAGTACACCAAGTCAGTCAATCAAAGTTATTTGAAAGTATAAACTTGTAGCTAAGTCCTCAATTCTATCCCACTGATCTATGTGCCTATTCCATGACTTTTATTACAAAGGAGTATTGCATTTTGAAAAAGACTTTTTCTCTGTCTAATGAGATGATTATGTTTCTATCTTTGAGTCTATTTATGTGGTGGGTAACTTTTATTGATTTTTTTCTGTTGAACCAACTGTACATTTTTGTAATGAAACCTGCTTGATACTGATAAATGATATTTTATATAAGCAGGCCACTGAGTTCTCAAATTATTAATTGAATTAGTAAGACAAAATAAATAAATCAAAGGGATACAAATCAGATAGGAATAGTATTATGAAAAACATAATACTATACTTTGAATGCCCTGAAGATAGCACCAGAAAAGTGTTAATTCTGGTAACCACTTTCAGTAAATTAGCAAGATACAAACCAACACTACAAAATCAATATAATTTCTATATTCCAAAATGAGCTCACTGGAAAGGATATCAAGGCAGAAGTAGAGAATCACATTTGCCATGCCTTAAAAAATACTTTGGAATAAACCTAGTATATAGTTACAATGCTCAAGTTACATAGGCCAGTCATCAAATAACTAGGAAAACAAAATAAAATTTATATAGAAGCACAAAAACAAAAATTAAGAAAATAAACTTTAGTAGAAAGAGCAATTTAGCTAGGCCTGGAAGACTGAGAAAGACAAACACAGTTCTGCCCCAGGTCTCTAGACCTGGAGTGGGAAGAACTCACCCAGGTGTCTCTGGTGCCAGGTAGTTGGGTACCATGATGTTGAGTATAGGGTGGTGAAATGGGAGAAAGAGAGAGAGAGACAGATAGATTCATGTACTGGGGAGAGAGGCATATCTGAAGAGGTTAGTACAGTGAGGAGTGGGCTGAAGTACATGGCCTGATTGCTACCCAGAGCAATGGCAATGTCTGGGCCTAGGCTGCTTCCAAGAACCATGACTTAGTCAGTTGTCCTGATGTGGCTATGGTGGTCTTTGCTGATATCTGTGGCACCTGTTACCATAGTCCTGTGGACTCCAGAGTCTGAGCTACTACCAGTGACCATGTTGATGTCCAAGGGATCTGCCCCTAAGGGGCCAAGCCAATCAAAGATTTCTGAGCTGCTACCCAGGACCATGGTAATGTCTGGCCCTGACTGCTGCTGGGGGCCATGACAGTGTTCATGACCCTGCTATAGTTGGGCTCTGAGTTGATGTTTGGTGGCTTATATTGCCACCAAAAGCCACACAGAGGCCTGCAGTTTGGGCCAAGACCTGAGGCCATGTTGGTCTTACAAAGTCAAGCTGCCATCAAAGCCATATAGAATTGGGTGGTCTGTGCTGCCACCTAATGGCTATGGTATTGTCCAGGGCCATGGTGTTGTCTATTCCCAAACTGGGGCTGTGGGCCATATCTGAGTCCCTGGTCCTACCACAGAAAGGGTCTGTGTTAATGCCTGTGACTCCTATTACTGTGGAAGGCTAAGCAGATGACCAGGGTCTGGGATGCCACCTGGAAACATGTTGCATTTAGGGGCCATGCTGCCATTGGGGTCATGCCAATCTGAGTGACCCAAAAAGCAAACTAGGGCCATGATAACGTCTGGGCCCAGGCTGTGGCTAAGGGCCATGTCTGGGTGTAATGGATAGCTGTTCCAGCTTTGACCTGGAAGCACTACCCCTAATGAGGCTTCCAATAACTGCCATGCCTAGCTAGGACCTCCCCCAGGGTGGCTGAGATGAGAGCCTTTAAGATAGGAGATCTGTCCGTGCCAGCCCTCTTGGTTCCTGGTGATCCTGGATGCTGGATGGTAGACCAAGCAGAGTTCTCCAGAGAACACTGCTGGACTGTACCTCACCTCTCCTGGATCCTGTAACCAACCCCTTTACTGGCTGTAAGCTACCCCTAAATAAATGTTCTATTAACTACGTGGAGTTGACTTAATAATTTCCCCTTTATCTAGAGCTCACATGGGATGAACTTCAAATGCCTGGGTGGCTTTTGCCCCCAGCCTCCTCTGTGGCTGCTGTGGCACAGTTTCCATGCTTCCCTGTCTTCTTTCTTCCCTGTCCTTTTTAAAATTCCCTCCCCTCCTGGGGACTAAGTGCTTACCCATTCAGTCTGTAACCACCAGATACTGCTCCTTCCCTTCCTCCCTCCTCCCTAGCTCATAGGTATGTGCACCAGCCTGCTGGATTTCTGGGCCTGCAGCAAGCTTAGCCCCCAGGCAAGCTTAGCCCCCAGACTGGCAAAAGCAGCTGTAAGTGAGCCCCAGCCCACAACCCAAGCCAGCTCCCACCCGAGCCCACAGCTGACTGTCTCACTTGGAAGCTGCTCAGAGGCTGCCAATGTCATCCCCCAGCCAGCTCCCCAAAGGTTCTGCTCCCTTGGCAACAAAGGTGCTGAGTGAGTGGGGCTCAGAGCCACGGCTGCCAGCAATTATCTTTACTGACTGGAGCTCTCTGCATCCTGAGCTCAGGCCACTCAACACCACACCCTGGCCTCTTGGCTGAAGGAAAGGTGCTGAAAGGCCAGACAGGCCACAAAAGGCAAGGCAGACCCTGAAGTTCCAAGAGTCACAGGAAGATCTGCATATGCCACCTTGCTGCTTCTGTCATTCCTCCACACGTGCACATGGTACACTCTGCTCCTACCTGCAGCTGCTGCCCAGCAAAAGCCTTCAGTGGGACCTGCTGTAACGCTACACCAATGACACCTGTTGGCAGAGAAGCGCTACTACACCCAAAAAAACCATTGCAAGGATGGTAAGATAAGCAAGCCAGTGTTTTATTTCAGGTAACAGTACTTCATAATTTCACACCTTGAAACTCTCTAACAAATTTTGAGTATTTCTTATAATGTGGCTGAAAACATTACTTCACAAGAATTTAAAACTTTTTTGCCTGTGTGATGAATGAAATTTTCCTGGAAACATATGACATTCCTAAGGCATATCTGGCCTGTACCATTTTGGCATTTACCATAATAATTCACACAGCATTCAAATACTGGTTTAATAATAATAACAAAGATGAGACATTACTGGGACTGATACAGGCTTTAAAAGATAGCAATGAAGGCTTACCTAAAAAGATTCTTTCTCTGGAATTTACTAACCAGGATTTACAAGTTAGTAATAAAACTTACAAAACAGGCTTTATAGTTTGGAATCTGCTAACTTAATACAAGAACTTCAGTCCATAAATAATAAATGTATAGCCAAATTTGATTTTATTGATAATAAATATGAATACTTAGTGGATAGAATATTAACTCTCCAGGGTAAAGTTGTAGCAACTTAGACACTTTATAAGGAAGAAAGATTATCATTAACTGATAAAATAAGGTCTATGGAATCATGTGTTTCAGAAGAACATAAAAGGTTGCATGATTCCATGAGAAACCTGGAATCCCTTGCAAAAGAGAAGGCTCACTCCCTGGGACAGACCCTAGGTGTTTGTTTGCAAGCCCTGGAAGAAGCTCTCAGTAAAGATGACAAGGGACCTAATAAGCAGAAAGGCAAGACCATATGGTTGTAACATCTGTAGATGGCTCTTATACAATGGCTTATCCTGTCAACATCCATGAGAGGCCATCAGATGATAGACACCCTGAGCCATATGTGGAATAACCTATTCCAATGAGGGATTTTAAACATATGAAGGAAGTGATAGTCTCATATGGCATACACTCAACATTTGTAAGACAGATGTTAAATTTATGGTCTACCTCAAATAGAATTATAACAGATGACTGGAATCAGTTAATTTCAGCTGTTCTAGAATATTGCCAGCAGTTGCAATGGAAAAGTTGGTTGAGAGAAGAGGCAAGAAATTTAGAGCAACAAGATAAACTCAGAGGTTTTGAGAACTCCCAAGATCAAATTCTTGGTGAGGGACATTTTGCTGATAGGAATGTACAAGCCACTTATGATGAGCATACAATATCCCTATGCCATTCAGCAGCGCTAAATGCTTGGGGGAAAATTCCATAACCAGGAAAACCAACTGAGATATACACAAAGATATTCCACGGACCTCAAGAATTTTTCACTGATTTTTTACAAAGGCTGACCACAGCTATAACAAAAGCTGTGTCAGATAAAGAATTAAGACAAATATTAACTGAGTCCTTGGCATTTAACAATGCTAATATAGAATGCAAAAGAATACTTATGCCATTAAAGGTCAGATCAGCTCAGTTGGAAGAATGGATTCAGAATACTAATGGTGTTGAGTCTCTTAAGNATAGTGATGAGACTTGGATAGAAGAGGCAATTCCCAGAGGTAGAACAAGGCCCCAGGGTACCAAATGCTTTAAATGTGGTACATCAGGTCATATAAGTAAAAATTGTACAAAGGGTGTTCCTAGAAGTAATACTACTTCTAGAAATAGCCCAAATGGGAGACTCCAACTTTCTGGATTATGTAGAAGATGTGGCAAAGGCCAACATTGGACTGATGAGTACAGATTGATAATAGGTATACAAGGAATCCTTTACCATTGGGAAATACCTTAGGAGGCCTCTTACAGGCCCTCAAATCAAATGTGGTCCCAACATTTCCAGCCACTGTGGAGGAAATTCCTCTCCAGGACAATTAAATAACCCAGTATCTAATGTAAAGAGCAATACTGCACTGGATAACAGAACAGCTCTGATAGATGAATCAAAAGTTCCAAAGAACACAATAAAAGAATATTTTGGCAGACTTCCATAAGTGAACAAAGACCAAAGCTTAGAATTCGGATTAATGACATTGTTTCTGGAAGGTTTGGTGGACACAGGTGTGGGTGGACTATAATTATACTAAAATCATGGCATCCCAGTTGGCCTCTTCAAGAGGTAGATGTCCAATTTCTGGGGATTGGAACCCTATCTCAGATGAAATAGAGTTCGAGATGGGTTGAATGCATAGGGNGAAAAGAACAGACAGGAAGGCTGAAGGCATAAGTAGCAAATGTAGCAGTGAATCTTTGGAGCTGAGATCTGTTACAACAGTGGAATACCCAAATTAAAATTCCTACACTCTCAGAAAAGAAATAGAGACCAATGCATGTTTCTAGGAATAAAATCATAACATGCTATAAAAACAGTCACCAACCATTCAGGCTGTGCATAAACAGAGCAAAACTACTACTGAATCCTTTAAAATGGCTTACCTTTAAAATGGCTAACTAATATACCTGTCTGAGTCAGACAATGGCCTTTGACAAAAGAGGAGCTACAAGTTTTAGAAAATCTGCTTCAAGAGCAGTTAAATGCTCAACACATTGAAGAATCTACCAGCCCTTGGAATTCTCCTGTATTTGTTATTAGAAAAAAGTCTTGTAATTGGAGAATGCTGACAGATCTGAGAGCTATTAACAAAGTCAGCCTATGGGCTCCCTACAGGCTGGGATGCCCTTGCCCTCTCTGCTACCCGAAGAATGGTCTATAATAATTATTGACTTAAAAGACTGTTTCTTTACCATACCTTTACAAGAAAATGATAGAGAAAAAGTTGCCCTCACAGTACCTAATTATAACAATTTCCAGCCTGTCAAGAGATATCAATGGAAGGTCCTCCCATAGGGAATGTTAAACAGCCCTACCCTATGCCAATATTTTGTGCAAAAACCATTGGAGATAATTCATGTGAAGTTTCCACAATTGATATTTTATCATCATATAGATGATATGCTATTAGCTGATCCAAAGTTAGGTACATTAGAAAGCATGTTTGAAGAAGTAAAAAAAAGTTTTGCCTTGCTGAGGACTACAAATTACTCCTGAAAAAATACAAAGAGGAGATTCTATTAATTACTTAGGATATAACATAGACTACAAAAAATTAAACCCCAAAAGGTACAGCTAAGGAGAGATTGATTGCAGACNCTTAATGATTTTCAAAAATTGTTAGGAAGCATTTCCAACTTCCTGGGTATCATGGGAATGCCTAAAGATGGACTACAAAATTTGGCTAATACTCTAAAAGGGGACAAAGAATTAAACAGTCTAAGAGAATTATTAGCCGAAGCTGAGACGGAATTGGCTCTAGTAAAAAAGACAATATGAGAAGCACATGTGGATCGTCTGAATCCAGAACTTAAACACATTCTGGTCATATTCCCCTCCAGATATTCCCCCACATGTATTTTGATGCAGAGGGAAGATATTATATTGGAATGGATATTTCTACCATGTAAACCAAGTAAGAAGTTAACGACTTATATAGAAAAGATCTCTGATTAGATTCTAAAAGGAAAATTAAGACTTTGTCAGTTGAAAGGAATGAACCCAGCAGAAATTATAGTACCTTTAACTAATGAGGAAATTTTCTCACTATGGAACAATAATGAATACTGACAGAGAGCCTGCAGTGACTTTTTGGGAGAGATTAACAACTGTTACCCTAAAAGCAAGTGAATAGAATTCATAAAGATGACTGAATAGGTCTTTCTTCTCATTGTACTACAAAAGCCAATTTCTGGAGTCCTCACATTCTATACTGATGCAAATAAGTCAGAGAAAGCAGGATACAAATCAGGAGACTTAAGTAAAGTGGTTCAAAGGCCACACAACTCTTTACTAAAAGCAGAACTGTATGCCATTATTATGGTACTAATGGATTTCACAGAACCCCTCAATATAGTCACCAACTCTCAATATGCAGAGAGAGTTGTTTTACATATTGAAACTGCTGAATTTATTCCTGATAATACAGAATTAGCTTCATTATTCATACAATTACAGGAAATCATCAGAAATAGGGAACATCCTACATATATAACACATATCAGATCCCTTAGAGGTCTGGAAGAACCTCTAGCACAAGGTAATGATGATATTTATCAGTTACTAATAGGTAACATGCTAGAAGCCTCAGAATTTCATAAGAAACACCATGTAAATAGCAAAGGTTTGAAGAAGGATTTCTCCATCACTTGGCAACAAGCCAAGGATGTTGTAAAAAAAAAAATGTCCTACTTGTTCCTTCTATAACCAAACTCCATTATCTTCAGGGAGCAATCTAAAAGGTNTACAAAGAAATGAAATTTGGCAGATGGATGTGTTTCATTTCACAGAATTTGGAAGATTAAAGTATGTACACCATACCATTGACACCTATTCAGGATTTCAGTGGGCAACTCCTATGAGTTCTGAAAAGGCTGATTCTGTGATTACATACCTATTAGAAGTCATGGCCATCATGGGAATACCTATACAAATTAAGATGGACAATGCCCCAGCATATGTCTCCAATAAAATGAGATAGTTTTTTGCCTATTACAAAATAAAGCATGTTACAGGTATACCACACAATCTCACAGGCCAAGCGGTCATAGAAAGATCCTATTGAACTTTAAAGGATATGCGAAATAAACAGCAACAGGTAACAGTGACTCCTAGAAATAGATTGCATAATGCTTTATTAACCTTAAATTTTCTCAATGCTAATGAGAAAGGAACATCAGCTGTGGAGAGACATTGGACGACAGAAAAAACTTCTGAGCTAAATCAATCAGTTTATTTCAAAGATGTGTTGACCTCAGAATGGAAACCAGGATGTGTCCTCCATTGGGGAAGGGGTTTTGCTTTTGTTTCTGCATGAGAAGAAAAGCTATGAATACCAGCAAAATGAATAAAAATTCGATTCGAACAGGAGAAACACATTGATGAGAAGTAAAAGCTCATTCACTGATATGACATCTCTACAATTTGTAAGAAAAATTTAACTAACAAGGGTTGGAGTAGGATTCTGTTTTTGTCTTTACAGGATAATAGAAATACCTATCTTCCAAAAATCATAAGGCCTTGGATATCTATATGTCTACAGTAGAAAGAAAGAATCTATTGGTACCAGTCTACACAGGGTAATATCTCACTGCCTAATTCTGTACCTCTAACTCTAGAAAAGTTGTGGTTCCAACTCAATTATATATCAAGCTGGCTTTGGTATTGGAATTTGGCTCCCTCCTTCTCTAAACCCAAGCATATTGCTAAAAGAAAAGGTTAACATATTCTGTCTCATATCAGAAGAGCCATCTGGTGTGGGACAGAAGAAAACCAATAAAAAGAGACCCTAGTCACCAAGATTCTATTTCTCTCCATGCTTATTCTTGATTTCTTGGAATTCCTTCTTCCGTGTCTTGTCATCTTTAAATCTAAACTTTCCATTTTGATGTTAATAATGTTCAAGTTTTCCACAGTAAAAAAATAAGTCTTTCCCAATATCAATCTCTGAAGTTTCTTGAAGGAAGATGGGGCCCCACAGCAACATCTCTACCCAGTCCAGAATGACACCATGGTACCTAAAAACATTACTCATGATCAGCTTTGTACTGAAAACTCCTCTGTACAGTTCTAAGATTAGATAGTTCATCACATTACACTTTTATACAGAATCTCAGACAGTCTTATCCATTTCTGAGACTAGCTGCAGATTCTATGGATTGCCCTATTGAGACCTAATAATCTAAGCTTTCTTACAGCACCACACAGAGATACTGTTGCAGCCCTCTTCCAAATACTTCTTTTTCTCAGTGTTGTGAATGGATGGTTGTAGGGTTGGGGGAGGAACAATAAAACTTGTACTCAGTATTCTCTTTTAGAAAAGAAATATAGGACTGGATAGGTATAGGATATAAAGATAGATTGTTGTATTTACTAGTAAACTAATTCAGTAAAATATCAGCCTTAGATAATTTGCACTGAATTTGATTCTTGTATATTGATACAAATGCAAACCATCTTTATAATCCTATTTAAGGATATTTGTATATTGATGCAAATACAGAACTATATTTGTTGTAATGTATGTATATTTCTATTTTTGTTTGAAATATTTTGTATATTGACACAAATGTAAAATTGTATTTATCATACTGTATGTATGTTCTACCTATGTTTAGAATATTTGTATATTGATCTATATTTAGAATTATTGTTATATTGCATATTGCACAATATATACATTCCTACCTCTGTTTAAGCCATTTTGTGTACTGTCACAACCTTGAGATCATTGTCCTTATGGTAATCTGCTTACAGACTGTTTATCTTGTTATGTGAAACCTTAGTCCTTAAGTTATTTTAGTAGAGAAGACTTAATGAGTTATAGTCACTCATGCTTGTCATTTCTATGGTTATGTGAGTTAGGTTCTTCAGACCTACTGAAACATATGTCAGATGGATAGGTAGTCTTCAAACACTTCATAGATCTAGAGTATATGGCATTTAAGTGTTTTGATAACTTAGAATTTCATTGACGTGAGACACTATTGCTCCTGGCAGCACTGATCTGATCCTGAGAGAATGTTGGGCTTCTGAGACATTTCCTTTTGGAAGTTTGTCTTCTTCTTGGCACAAAAAAAAATGGCCTATTGAGCAAAGAACTTGAGCCCTTGTCTCAACCTCTGACAATACGAATACTGTCCCTTTGGTGTGAGCAGGACACAAAGAAAATGTTTATTATTGAGCTCTGCCAAGACAGGGTAAGGTAGTCTTTCAAGAAAACCTGCTTCTGAAAATGACCTGACAGATACTCTAGGCCTGTAGCCAATTTGTATGCACCAACGATGATGAGAAATTCTAGGTGATTGTCCAAGCTGCCAGCTGTCTCTGTCTACTCTGGCAAGACTCCCAAAAGTTGCTTGCATTCTTCTCCCATTTCTCAGGTGTTATTATATCCTTCTCAGGTCTTGGATGGAATTGAAGACTAGATAGTTACAGTTACAATCTTCTTGTGTCTTAGCTAGAACATAGTACTAGATTCAGGTTCTTCTGTGATGTGCCATTTACCTATGCTCCAGACTTCTCTGGATTTTAGTATTTTAGTATCCTTTATTCCTCCTGGATAATCATCCCTACTGTATATAGTTTTGTATTAGGTTAGAACTTTCTTATTTAGACAAAAGGGGGAGATGTAGTGGGTAGCTGTTCCAGCTTTGACCTGGAAGCACTATCCCTAATGAGGCTTCCAGTAACTGCCATGCCTATATAGGACCTCCCCAGGGCAGGCCAAGATGAGAGCCTTTAAGATCAGAGATCCATCTGTGCTGGCCCTCTTGGTTCCTGGTGATCCTTGACGCTGGATGGTAGACTGAGCAGAGTTCTCCAGAGAACTCCACTGGACTGCATCTTTACCTCTCCTGGATCCTGTAACCAACTCCTTTACTGACTATAAGTTACCCCTAAATAAATGTTCAATTAACTACGTGGAGTTGCCTTAATAATTTCCCCTTTATATGGGTCTGTGGTCCTACTGCAGCCTGTGTCTGTGCTGATTTCTGTGGGCCATGTTACCACCAGAGGGCACACTAATGCCCCGGATCTGGGCCTCCACCTGAGGCCTTCTTGGTGCCCAAGGGCTGTGCTGCTGTGGGACTCAAAAAGACCTGAATGACATGAGCTAACATCTGGGGCCATGGAGTCAAAAGGCCTGAGCTGAGGGTAGGGCTGTGTCTGTGTCCTTAGCCCTGCTGCAGCCAGGTTCTGCACTGATTCCTGTTGCCATCAAAGGCCATGCAGGTGTTAGGATTTGGGCCTACATCTAGGGTCATATAGGAGTTATGGACCACACTGCCATTGGGTCCATGCAGATCTGAGTGACCTGAACTTCAAACCAGGGCCATAGTGAAATTTGGGCCTGGATTGTTGACAAGGACCATGTCTGGGTCCGTTGTCTAATCACATCTGGGGTCTCTATTGATGTCCAGAGTCTGTAGTGCCACTAAGGGCCACGTGGATCAGGGGTGTGGGCCACCACCTAGGACCAGATTGGTGTCCAAGGGCTGAGTCAGGGGCCATGCAGATCTGAGTAGCCTGTGCTGCCATTGTGTCATCCAGGTCTGGGTTGCCGCCATGGACCATGTCTAGGTTAATGGCCCTGCCATAGCTGCAGTCTGTGTTGATGTCTGTGGCTTCTGTTATTATGAAAAGAAGTAAGGATAGGGCTGCACAGAGTTGGCCCTGCTCCTCACTGACAGCAGCTCTCAGGAAAGTGGGCCCTGCACCACCCCAGGCCAGCACAGTAGAGTTGACCCTGCTGGTAGGGGTTTGAGTGAGATGGCCCTGAAGATGTGAGAGTTGAAGAGGTAGCCCTACCATCTGTCACAAAATGGCATGGGTATGGAGAACTATCACTCTTGCCCTTCACTCCTTGCACCTGGCACCTACTGCAGGGAGGAAAACTGTGCCCTGGGATCATGAAAGTGGGAGAGTAAATCCTGCCTCTCGCCAGCTGAGTGGCCCTTGCACCTTGCCTGGACAGTAGAACTGACTCCATTAACTGGGGCCAGGTGATCCAACAACACAAATATGCATGGGAGATTTGGTGGGAAGGCTGGGCCTGAGGTCATGAGAGTAGAAGAATTGGCACTGCCCCCCACTGGCAGCAGCACTCAGGGAAGCAGGCAGTGTACCTTGCCTGGGCAGCTCAACAGAGCTGACACTGTTGGCAGGGTCATAGGTAAGCTGGTGGGGAGATGGGGATAAGAGNAGGAAGACTGACCCTACCTCCTCACCAGCCATGTGGTGGCATGGGAGAGGGAAAAATGTACTCCTTCCCCTTGCCCCTTGCCTCCTGTAGCAGGTAATAGAGCTGGCCCTGGGATCATGACAGTAGAAGAACTGGTCCTGCCCCTCATCAGCTGCAGCACACAGGAGAGTGGGAATGGTACCTCACCTGGACAGCACAGTAGAGGGGATCCTGTTGGCAGGGGTGCAGGTGAGCTGGGCCTGTGGGTGTGAGAGCAGGAGAGCTGCCCCTACCCCCATCCCCTCCCTCATATACTATGGGGAGGTGGGTAAGAGAAATATGCCCTCCCACCTGCAGCAGGTGGGAGAGCTGGCCTAGGGGGCATGAGAACCAAAGGGCTGGTCTCACCCATCACCAAGCACAGCAATTCAGAGTGAAAGGCCTATATTTCACCTGGGCAAACCAGTAGAGCTGGTCCCAAAGGTGTTGAGTATGGGTGAGCTGGACCTAAGGGTATGAGACCAGAACTGGTTCCACTCTTTGCTGTCTGACAAATTGTGTGAGCTAGCCAGGGCTGTGCTAGAGAGCTTGCCTGGGTGGTGACAATGAGGAAAAGCTGACAGACTGACTAACCCAGCTACCAACCAGTCCCAGACCCAGGACTATAAGAAAGCCCACCCTAACATCCACGTCATCCATAAACTGCTGGGCCATGTGAAGGAGCCAGACATGCAGATTTGAAGCTACAGGATCTTCATGACACAAGGCAACAATAGGACATCCAAGCAGAGTCCCAGTAAGGGCTCAGTATCCATAGTGTAGCAGAAGCCAGAGACTTCAAACCAGACCAATGGGTCATTGCTATGAACACTTACAAGTAAAGATTCGTAGACTATTTTTGGTTGTTTTTGCTCTTTTGGGGGGCCTGCTACCCAGCTCCCAAATAAATCATACACAGAGGCTTTTTTTTAATTAATTTATTTATTTATTTTTACATTAAAAAGATCTTCCACTCCTTTTACATA
>LZPO01055520.1:0-12366 GCA_001675575.1 Neotoma lepida | reverse complement strand
GTAGCTTTGCGCCTTTTCTGGAACTCACTTGGTAGTCCAGGCTGGCCTCGAACTCACAGAGATCCACCTGCCTCTGCCTCCCAAGTTCTGGGATTAAAGGCATGTGCCACCACCGCCTGGCTGTAAACTATTTTTAAAAAAAAGACAAAACATAGAGGATCACTCCCAAACTCCTTCTATGAAGTCAGTCTTACCTTAGTGCCATTACCAGATAAAGACACAACAACAACAAAAAAGAAAAAGAAAAAGAAAAATGCAGGCCAATATCCCTGATTAATATAGACTCAAAAAAAGCACAATAACCACCAACAGAATACAGATATACATCCAAAAGATTATACAACATGACCAAGTTGGTTTTATCCCTGAAATTCAGGAATAGTTCAACATGTGGAAGTCAATAAATTTAAAAAACTTTGTAATTGGACTTAAATAAAAAAAATAAGATAATCATTTCTATAGATGCAGAAGAAGACTTTTACCAAATTCAACATGCCTTAATAATAAAAGTCCTAGAGAATGTAAGGCTATAGGGAAAATACTTCAACATAATAAAAGCTGTATACAAGAAAGCCACCACCAACAACCTCCTTAATGGAAAAAAATAGGAATAAGACAAGAATGTCCACTATTCCCACTCTTTTTCAATATTATCTGCAAAGTACTGGCTGAAGAAAAGGGCAAGAGTAGGAAATAAAAGAGATACAAATAGGGAGGGACTAAGTCAAACTACCTGCATTTTCAGATGACATAATACAATTAGAAATTCCAAAACTTCTACCAGAAAGCCTCTAGAAATGTGAAAGAAATTCAACAATATGGCAAGACATAGAATAAACTTGTACAAATCAGTAGCTTTTCTAAGCATCAATAATAATCATACAGAGAAGGAGATTATGGACATACTCTCATTCATAATAGCTACAAAGAAAATATGCTAGGAATAAACCTAATCAAAGTGAGGAACCTCTACAATGAAAACTTTAAACTCTGAAAAACTAAGTAGCAAAGACACTAGAAAAGAGGAAGACACTCCATGCTCATAGGTTGGAAGAGATAATATTGTGAAAATGACCATTTTTCTAAAAGCTATTTGCATATTCAGTGACATCTTAATCAAAATCCCATATCCTAATATTCAAATTGAACCACAAATATTCCTGATAGCCAAAACAACTCTGAACAAAAAACAATGCTAAAGGAGTTACCATTACAGATCTTAAGAGATGCATAGTAAAAAAAAGATATAACACTGGTATAAGACAGATATGTAGACAAATGCAACAAAGCAGATACCCACCCACAAGTACATGTAATGTCAGTCATATGATATTTCACAAAGATATCAAAAATATAAGATGGAAGGAGGAACCATCTTCAACATATGGTGCTTGGAAGTGGGGATGTCCACAGGCAGAAGAATGAATTAAAGCCATATCTATCACCTTCCACAAACACTCTCTCCAAATGAATCAAAAGCCTAAAAGTGAATCCTGAAACACTGATACTGCTTAAGAAAACATAGGTAGTAACCTACATAGTATAGATGTATGAAAAGTCTTTCTGAGTGGAACTTCATTTGCCCAAGAATTAAGGTCAACAATTTACAAGTGAGACGTTAAAAAACTAAAAAGCTTCTATACAGTTAAGAAAGCAACCAACCAGGTGAAGAGGTAGCCCACAGAATGGGAGAGAATCTATGCCAGCTATATATCTGATCAAGGGTTAAGATCCAGAATATATGAAGAACTCAAAAAAAAAAGAATCAAATAAAACAAATGACCCATTCAAAAATGAGCCTGAAGCATGAACAGAGAGTTCTCGAAAGAATGAGGGGAGGGGGTGGGCAGCTAAGAAAAATCTCAAAAATTATTCATCATCCGTAGCAATTCGGAAAATGCAAATCAAAACAATTTTGATATTTCAACTTACTTCAGTCAGAATGGCAAAAACCAACAAAACAACTGACAAAAAATCCTGGAGGGGGTGTGTGGAAAAGAGAAACCTCATCCACTCTTATTTATCCCTAAGACTGATAATCCACTCTATATTCAATGCTTTAATTAAAATATAACTGCATCATTTACTCTTTCCATTTCCTCCCTCCAATCCCTCCCACATATACCCCCATTTCTCCCTTTCAAGATCAGGCTTTTTCTTAGTTTTATATGTGCCTAAATATATAAATACAATTTGCTTAGTGNGTTTAGTGTTACTTATGTGTATATGTTTTTTCAAGATTGATTAATTGCTATTGGTTAACCAATTAGGAGTTGTGCTGCATAGTTTGTCAACATGACACAAGCTAAACTCATCTGAGAAAAGGGAACCTCAATTAAGAAAAATAAAGTCTCCATAAAATCAGGCTGTAGGCAAGCCTATAGGACATTTTTTTTTAATTAGTGATTGCTGTGGGAGTGTCTAGTTAATTGTGGGTGGTGCCATCCTTGGGCTGGTGGTCCTGGATTCTATGAGAAAGTAGGCTGAGGCAAGTCATAGGGATCAAATCAATAAGCAGCACTCCTCCATGGCCTCTTCATCAGCTTTTGCCTCCAGATTCCTGCCCAGTTTGTGTTCTTGTCCTGATTTCCTTCAATGATGAACAGTGATACGGGAATATAAGCCAAATAAACCCTTTCCTCCCCTGCCACACCCACGGCGGTGTCGCCTGTGTGACAAATGCAGGTGATCCGGTGGTTGCATAAGAAAGGGGGGTTCGTGCCTTACGAGGATAGGCCTCCGGCGGTTCCTCAGCTGACAGCCCGAGTTCATGTTCCTCNTGCACCTGGGTTCCGCGGAAGGCTGGCAGGAGGATTAATCATTTTGAGTTTTCTGACCATTTCCCTTTTCTGTGCGTAACCAAGCAGCTGTATATATTTAGAAGGCCACTGGATGCTCCTAATAAAATACTGATTTTGAAGAGAGTGTACTGCAAGCTCCACCAATGGTGCAGGCTATGTTCTAAGTTTTGGAGAAAGAGCACAAGGATCTAAAGAAAGTTAGGAAAAGGTTGGAACAAGCTAAGCTCGTGATAGATAAACTCCCAGAAAGTCCTGAGGAAAACATTAGGTTTCTAAGGGGGGAGAGAGGAGAGAGGAGAGAGAAGAAATAAAGTTTACAAAAAATAGCTTAAGGAGGGTATCACCTGGGGGGTTGAAAACTTTGGCAGTACATCAAGAAGAAAAACAGATGAGATAAGCAAAAAGAGGCTACAGGGTGAGAGACAAAGTCCTAAGAACTAGGGACAGCTGACGTGACCAAATATGCTTAATTTTAGCACGCTTATTTTGTAACTTTCGATTTGCCCCAGAGCAAGTTCCTTCTTTTACTGTATAAAACTTTGATTGATCTCAGTAAAAATTGCAGTAGTTTCACAGCATTCTGGTGTCTGTGTCTGTCTGTCATCGCCGTCTCCCAGCTTTCCTGGGTACCTTCACCCCGTTCTCCCTCGGTCTGCGACCCTCTCCCTGGGCCAGTCTGCGGCACTCCCCAAATTGCTTTGGCCATGAAGTTTCATCACTGAAATAGAAACCCTAACTAAAACAGGGGTACCATTCTTATTATTTCTCCTACACTCAGCACCCCTTAGTTACCTATAGTTTTTTGTCTAGGAATTGGGCCTCATGAGATTTCCCCTTTTGATGTCAGCATGTCTATTGTTGTTGTACTTCAAGTATTGTTTAGGCAACCATATTTTTGAGGTATCATGGGTGAAGCTTCCTTGACATTTTTGGGAACCACAATCTCACAGCAAATTTTCTGGTCTACTGGTTCTTATAATCTTTCTGCCTCATCCTCTGTGATGTTCCCTGAGACTTAGGTGCTAAAATTCTCTTGTGTATTTATTAATTGGAGCTGAGCATCATGTGACCCTTGTTCTCCGTATTTTGACAAGTTGTGGTTTTCTGTAATGGTCTTTGACTATTCAGCCTGTGCTCTGGTAGAACCCGAGACTACCAGTCTAGGGGTGACTCCACCCACAGTGAGCTCCCACATTGATCGCTAATCAAGAAAATGCCCCATATCAATCACTAATTAAGTTCTTTCCCACAGTCAAACCTTATGGAGGCATTTTCTCACTTAAGCCTCCCTTGTCTCTGTTGACTCTGGCTTGTGTCACATTGTCATAAAACTAGCCAGCACAACTGACATACAAACACATCACTTTTCAGTTAGAACCTTTCCTTTCTTGCTTATACCCATTGGATGTTAATATTAATATCACAATATAACATAAATAACTTTAAAAGTCCCACAGTCATGACAAATGCAAACATATTAAAAGTTCAATCTCCTTAAAATATCTAATCTTTTTAAAAGTGGGGTACAGATCTAAACAGTATTCTCAAAAGAGGAATCTCAAATGGCCGAAAACCATTTAAAGAAATGTTCAACATCCTTATCCATCAGGGAAATGCAAGTCCAAAACGACTCTGAGATTCCATTTTACACCAGGCAGAATGAATAAGATCAAAAACACAAGTGACAGCTCATGCTGGTGAGGAATGTGCAGCAAGGGGACCACTCCTCGCACTGGCTATGCTTGTATAGCCAATTTAGAAATCAATGTGGGTGTTTCTGAGAAAACTGGGAATCTACTTCATGACTTACCTATACCACTCCTGGGCATATACTCAAAAGATGGTCCATCATAACAAAAGGACACTTGCTCACCTACATCCATAGCAGCTTTATTCATAATAGCCAGAAACTGGAAACAACCTAGATGTCTACTAACTGAAGAATGGATAAAGAAAGTGTGGTACATTGACACAATGGAGTATTGCTCAGCCTGCATTCTTATATAATCCAGGAATAGCACCGCAGATATAGCCCCACCCACAATAAGATGGGCCCTTCCACATCNACCACAAATCAGAAAACTCTCTAAATCAATTACTATTTGAGAACATGCTTACAGACTGATACTATAGGGTTATTTTCTTACTTGAAGCTTCTTCCTCTCTGGTTATACTATCCAGTATAAAGTTGACATAAAACTAGCCAGCACAAGGAATTAAAGCTATCCTTATTCATGGGTATGAGGATAATATTTAGAAGCAGTTAGGAATTATGCAGGTTTAATAAAGTGATGATAGCAAGTACTCCTCTAAGATCCATGATCTCACTAGATCAGCTAGCTAGTTTTACAACATCAGGCATGATTTCCCTCCTGTTAAGTGGGCCTTAGTCCAATTAGAGAGTTTTTTATTACTGCCAAGATATAAGTGCTACTATTGAGCCCTAAATGTTACCATACCCAACTGATCATCAATGCTGGTGCCTAGATGTTACAGCTAGGAAGAGCTATTGGTTGTGTCTCTCCCTTGGAATCTTAAATATGACCAACTCATACTCTAAAACTAGTCCTCAGGGAATGAGGCTTTCAAGCCAGATCTAGCTTGAGTTCTTTAGGCCTTATGTCCAAAGTACGTGGCATTCTCTCTTTTTTTAAGCAAAGATACACATGAATGATTAAGATGTTAATTTCTTACATAACCTTTCTTACATTTACAATACCTGGAACAGTTGCTAAATTTCATGCAACATATTAACAGCTAATTCTCCAATTCTGAATGTGTTGCACTCGATATCCGAGAAAAAATCATTTAAACTACCATAATGTTTAACTTGCTAAAAACGATTTGTCTAAAGAATGACAGTTACTAGCCTCAAGAGGGCAAAGCGGAATTCAGAGTTCCTTCCTGCTACATTTTCATTTTTTAAAAAAGGGGNAAAAAGTATGCCCTGATGACAAGTACTCTACCCATCATTCAGNTTTTAGCTCATTGTCTCATGCACTTCATTCACTACTGTTATGGGGTAAAAACCCAGAGACCACTCAGCATGACCAAAGTTCAAATTGAGAGCCTGTATTATGACATTCATCAACCACCTTGAGAGAAACATTACTCAGAGAGTAGCCCAGAATGCATAGTACAGGGAGTTTTTAAAGACAAATAACACAGAAAAAACTACATTCTGGTTGGCAGTTGCAGGGGGAAGAAAGCAAGCTGTTTAACAAGAGTCATGAATGTGCAGTTAGCTGGGGCATTTCCACCCTGAGTTTCTCGAACAAGGTTGGATGTTTTCCCATGGGATTTTTCAGGCAGGGGGTAGAAACCAAAGATGGCTTTAGGTGAGACAAGATGGAGAAACCTTTACCCCATTACATTTCCTACTGGTCTTAGTGAATGAATCAAATTATGGATTCATCCCTGTTCTAAAGAATTGTAGTTAGTCCTAAGGATCATTAATTAGACTAAATTAATATTTTGTTTTACATAATTCACCAGGCAATTTAAAATACAGTGCTCTACCATTAATCCAATTAAAATGAGAATTAAAGGCCCAACCAGGGCAAAGTTTTTACCAGAGGGACCAAGAGAATAGAGACTGATACCAATTGTCTGATTCATGTTTTTGTCTCTCTCTTTTATGTTTTCCCAAAACACAGGAATGTTTTCTCTAATTAATCCTGACTGATTCGCATAGAAACAGCAGGTTTCTCCCAAAGGCACACATAGTCCCCCTTATCTCATGAGAAGTAAGTCTAGCCTCTGGATTTTGTAGAACCACTTCTGCAAGGAAGTCTAATTATTGTTCCAACTGAGAAACAGAAACTGTTAGTGCATCTAGGTCTACTTAGTTATTTAAAGTTTGTATGCCCCATGATAAAGGCTGTGTCTATGGCTGTTGACCTAGCTATCACTGCTCCCATTAGGAGTGGGATGATGAATGGTGCAGTTCTTTTTTGTTTTGTTTTTTCTTTGTAGCCAAGTGTCCATATTAAAAATGTATTGTTCCTTCCTTCCCATTATATATGTATACCTAGGGCAGAATGTATACTAAAATGAATAAAAGTAGTTTCTTCATTTTGAAAGCACTAGAAGAGGCATATTTAATCAAACCATTAGTACATGCCCACCAAGTAGTCTAGGGGCTCAGTGATNTTGCTGTTGTTAAGATGAGTTAACTGGTAAGACAGAATAACAGGCATCAAAATAATGGGAAGTGTCTAGATTAAAGGTTTTGGATATTAGACAATTTCCAGTCTCTTGTAAGTCTTCTAAAATTAATTTGGGCTGCCCCAGGCACAGTGATTTTTATCAGTCAATGGGCTGGCAGTTTGATTAGTTCCTATCCCTATGTAGTACGTGGGCTGGGGATATAAGCATAACCAGCAATCCTGGCTAATTTCTGGCTGGGAATGGTAAACTAAGTGGTGGACATTGCCAAGAATGGAAAATAAATATGAGGATTCATTGGCTTCCAGATGAGACTCTGACCCCAGGTGTGTCAAGTGCTTTGAAGCAGTGAGTTGATCAGAGCTTTGGCATGGGCAGTTCTCCATTAGGAACTCAAAGTCTGGGTACCAGCGGGGCAGTTTCTTCTAGATAGTAAACTGATTCCTGGGGTCCATAAGGCCAAAAACTTCCTTCCAGATCTTTAGTTTTATCACCACTGGGTTACATTTTTCTATTGTGCATTCCTTGGGAGGGGACTCTCTCTGTCTATGTACTCATCTGAGTGTTTCCAGGAAGCCTCTGTTTTATACCCCCCCAATTTTTACAATGGAAAGCCCCTAGTTCTTGGCAATTAGGGGGCCCAGCTTCAGGACATACATAGAAGTGTAAATTATATATTTCTACCTCCAAAGATAGACTCCCACATCCTCCCTTTCTTCAATACAACCAGACACATAAAGTGGGCATCAGTGAGCAAAGGTCCATGTGAAATAGTGGTTTTTGGTTTGTAGTCACATTAGCTACCACTTTCCCTTATCTGTCTTCCTCAGTTCTCAGGTCCAGGTCTGAGGATGGTGGGACTTGGACCATGATCCTGTATTCACACCAAACATAAGACGCAAGAGGAGGTAGAGGGGCGGTAAGTGGAAGGGCCTGAGGCCTGATGAAAGTTTAATTTTAATGGGTCTAGGAGACAGTCTATTTGGCAGTGGAATTTATGACTTCTGCTTTCTTGACCTGGGTATGGTGGATCCATGGTGTAATACCAGCTTCCTCACAACCGTATGAACAGAGAGAATCACCATTCAGGGCCCTTTCCAAGTCAGTTCCAGTGTCCCTTTGGCTATTCACTTGATTCAGACAGTATCACTGGGCTCAAACAAGGGGAAACTGGTGAAGAGCTCAGAGGTCAGCTGAGTGTCTCAAATAGTCTAATGAATAGCATTTATGGAGGACTGGAGGGCCTTTAGTGAATTGAGAAAAGAATGGTTAGAAAGTTCTGTCAGCAGCTTGTCTCTGAGCCAGGGAAACCGTGGCTGGGGTGGTCTTCCAAACATAATCTCATAGGGAGTAAATCCTTCCCTAAATAGGGTGCAGCTGATCTGAAGTAAAACAAATAGAAGGTGGTCTACCCACCCTTCACTGGACTCTAAGGAGAGTTTTGTTAGTTTTTCCTTTAACATCCTCTTCATTCATTCTGCATGCCCAGAATTCTGAAATCTATATACACAATGAAGTTTCCAATATATCCCTAAAGCTTTGATTATTAATTGAGAGGTTTTCACTATGAAAACTAGGCCATTGTCAGGCCCTATTGCTAGGAGAAGGCCAAATCAGGGGAACAGGTGCTCGAAGAGCTTTTTAGCTACTGTTTGAACAGTTTTAGTTCAGTTGTGGAATGCTTCTATTCACCCAAAAAAGTATCTATAAAAACTAGAAAGTATAGAAAGTACTTGTATCTTCTACCTGGCAGGCCATATTTCAGTGAAGTCAGTTTCACAGAATTTGCCAAGGTGTTGGCCTCTCATATGGACACCTTTCTGGGACAAGGCCCTCCGTTTTGGATCTACTTGAGCAAAGACCTGGCATCTGACTGAGACATCCTGCACTAGGCTGTTCAATCTAGGTATAAGATAACTTGGTCTAAGCAACTCAGAAAATTTTGTGGACGCCAGATGAGAAGCCTGGTGAAAGTCAGTTACCAATCCTGGCAATTGTTTCTGGAAGAATGACCATTCCCTCTAGCATTCTCCACAAACCTGTGTGTTCAAGCTCTCCATTCCTTCTTTTTGAATCTTCTACTTCCCCTTGGTTATACCATGGAGTCTCAGGTAGCACTGGGTTGGATATATCACCAGAATATCAGTAAGATCCACTGGTCTTAGGGCCACTTGTCAGGCTCTTGTCAGCCATGTCAGTGATGTGTTACCTCTTGGCTCAGGGGAGTCATCTTTTTGATGTCCCTAGCAGAGGATAGCAAATCATAGGGGAAGCCAAATAGCCTCTAGGAGAGCCAAGATTTCTTCTATCATTTTTTTAAATCTCCTTTCCCCTAGCAGTGAGGAGCCCCCTTTCTTTATAGATCATACCATGGACATGTTCAGTAGCAAAGGCATAGTGACTGTATATATGATTTTAGGTTTTCTTTATCCTCATCTGAGAGCCTGGGTTATAGCAATCAATTGTACCTGCCCTTTGAGCTGAGGTACCTGGCCCTGAAGGGTGGGCCCAAATTGTTTCAGTTAAAATAACTACTGCAACTGACATGTACCTGGTTCCCTCTTTAATGAAGCTTCTTCCATCTATGTATAAGGATTTGTCCAGGGTGGGGGTATCCATTACATCTGGGCAGATCCCCTGGACCACTATAGTTACCTCAAGACCTATGTATCTATAGTTTGTCACTAGGCAAGAGGGTAGCAGTATTGATGGGAGTGGATTTCTCAAATTAGACTCAAGTATGATCCACACGTAGGGCCTGGTACTTGGTCACATGGGCATTAGACAGCCAGTGTTCTGGTGTTCCTTGAAGGAGGGCCTCAATTGCATGAGGTATTGATTATAAGATCATGAACCAGAGCTAACTTGTCTGTTTCTTTCACTGTAATAGTGATAAGTGCCACAGCTCTTAGACACATGGGCTGTTCTGAGACTACAGGGTCTAGTCATTTGGACAATTATGCCACAGGCCATTTTTATGGCCGTATACTTTGGGTTAAACCCCCCTTTGCAGTGCCTTTTGCTTCATGGAAAAACAAATGAAAAGGTTTTGAGACATCTGGAAGTGCTAGGGCTGGAGCCAAAGTCAGCTGTTTTTCAAGTCTCAACTGCCTTTGTTCAGTTTCAGTTCAAATTAGGGGCTCAGTTCCCCTTTTTATGCTGATATATAGAGGCTTTGCTATTTCTGAAAACTCTGGTATTCTGAGATGGCAATATCCATACCTTCCATACATAGGAACTCTCAAGCCTGTCTCTTAGTCTTTGGAGTTGGGATCTAAAGGATGGCAGCAATCCTAACTGAGACAGGTTCCTTTTGCCTAACCTTGGTTGGTAGCCAAGATAGGTAGTCTCTGATGTATAGAGTTGGACTTTCTTTGCAGAAACTTTGTAACCCAGTGTCTGTAATTCTTGCAGAAGTCCCTCAGTGGTCTTTCTACAATCTGTTTTGGTTTCAGAGACTAGGATGAGGTCAGCTACATACTGTAAGGATATGGTCCCAAGAAATTTCTAATGGAAGGGCAGAATGTCAGCACTTAGTGCATTATCAAAAAGAGTTGAAGAATTCTTAAATCCTTGGAGCAATCTGGTCCAAGTAAGTTGCCCACTGTAACCTCCCTCTGGGTCTGTCCATTCAAAAGCAAAGATGGGTTGACTCACCTCTGCAAATGGGAGGCTGAAGAATGTATCTTTTGGGTCCAAGACAGTGTATATCAGTTTTTCTGGATGAATCAGACTCATGAAAGTGTATCCGATTTGGAACTATGGGGTGAATGTTCTAAACCCTTTTATTAACTTCTCTTAGATCTTGGACAGGTCTGTAATCAGAAGTCCCAAGTTTCTTCACAGGCAAGAGAAGTGTATTCAAGGATGATTGGCAGGGCATCAAAATGCCTGTTTCTCTAAGCTGGGAAGTATAGACCACAACTCCTTTTTATGCTTCCAAAGTCATTGGGTATTGTTTAATCTGGACAGGGGTAGCTGAACTGGTTAGTTGAACAATTATAGGAACTTGGTATAAGGCCAGGCCTGGGGGGTTAATTTCTGCCCATACTCCTAGTAATTTTTCTTGCAAATCTAAGAGATGGTCCAGCTGTATCTCTGAGGACAGACCTTTCAGCTAGGAGATATTCTTCTGCCAAAGGGCAAGACCCAGCTAGAGAACTCTTGGACATACACCCAAAGGATGCTCCATCTTACTATAAAGACAACTGTTCAATTATGTTCCAAGTAGCTTTATTCATAATATCCAGAAACTGGAAACAACTTAGATGCACCTCAATGAAGAATGGATAAAGAAGATGTACATTTACATAATGGGGAACTACTCAGCTGTTAAAAAATGACATCATGAAATTTGCAGGCAAATGTATATAACTAAAAAAAAACAAAAAAAACCATCATCCTAAATGAGGTAACCCAGACCCAGAAAGACATGCATGTTATGTACTCAATTATAAGTGGATATTAGCTGTTAAATAAATGATAATTATGGTACAATCCACAGGCCCAGAAAGGCGTAGTAACAAGAAGGGCTCTAAGGGGGAACATATGGAGCTCCTTGGGAAAGGTAAATAGGAAGATTTGATGAGCAGGTGGGATGGAAATAGGAGCAATCAGGTTCAGAGGTTGGGGGTTCTGGAACTGGAGGGAATATAGAGGAGTGTTGTGGAATATTATTTAACTAAGTAAAAATGAGTTGCATTTGTTTATGCTAAGGAATATTACTTTAATTATGTGAAGGCGTGCTACATTTGTTTCTGCTGCCTTTGTTATTGATGTAAAGATCTGTTACATTTGTTTATGCTGCATTTGTTAAACTATATAAAGAAGTGTTGCTGTTTCACCTTGCCTGCCTAAGGAACCCGATTGGCCTAATAAAAAGTTGAACAGCATATAGCTAAGCAGTCGAGGGGTAGGCAGAGCTGGAGGACTGAGAAAATAAATAGGAGAAATTTAGGCTCAGGAGAGAAGGAACAAAGTGAATGAAGAGGAAAGAGAGGGACATGTTCAAGGCCAGAAGCCAGGCAGTTGCCAGACAGACAAAAGTAGGAAGGTAGGACATAAAGAAAGAAAGAAAAACAAAAAGGTAAAAANCCATGAGGCAAAATATAGGTGAAAAGAACCAGAATAATTTAATAATTTATGGAAAAGCATAAATTAAGCCCGAGCATTCATAACTAAAAATAAGTCTCCATGTCATGATTTGCAAGCTGGTTTGTGGCCCAAAAGAAAGCCTGGTATGAGGGAGTTGGGTGTGGGAGGTGGGGAGGATGGGAGTCCTTTAGTATATGCACAAGAGTGGTCAACCTGGATCTAAAGGTAGATCTATTTTCAGCTTTCTGAGGGACCACCACAGAAATTTTCATAGTGGCTGTACAAGTCTGCACTCTGAACAGCA
>LZPO01055519.1:61664-77300 GCA_001675575.1 Neotoma lepida | reverse complement strand
GTGTGTGTGTGTGTGTGTGTGTGTGTGTGCACATGAGTGCAGGTACTGACAGAGGCCAGAAGTTGTTGTGAATCCCCTGGAGCTGGAGTTACAAGCGGTTGTATACTGCCTGATATGGGTGCTCAGAACCAAACTCAGGTCCTCTGCAACAGCAGTGTGCATTCTCAACTAATGAGCTATCTGCCCAGCCATATCTTGTCATTTGTCTGTTTCAGGTAAAGACCTCTAGTGAAACCTATCAGGAATCCGATAAAATCAGGAAGTCCCCCTGACTCAATCTTTTTAAGTTACTTGAGTTAAACTACGGTCATAATAATACTAAATCCTCTCCAAAAGATTTTGCATCAGTCATTTAAAAATATGCACTGTATGAAGAAACAAAATATTAAACTGAACATGCTGGGGAATGAATGTATCTGGCTCTCTGTGTGATGATGACACTTTCTGTCATGGAGGGTAGACTAGGTCTGGATGAGAAGGCTCAGAAACCCACAGACCCCTTGGGGACCACGCAGCTGCCTGGCAGAAAGCTTTGGAAAAGCAGGGATGGTGTTGTGTAAAGTTGCAGCAATCGGGATAGAGGGGAGGATGAAGGTTCATGAGGGATGGTCAGACCCATCAGAGATGGGTAAGACTGGAGGACCAACTGCAGCTCTGGATGCTGATGGAGAAATGATGTCCACACAAAGGCAGGTTTCTGATCTTCGTGTCTGAGTGCCTCGGGGTACTGACAATTTGGGGAAGCAAGACCAGGGAAAAGTTGATAAATGTGATTAGACATGTTGACTAATTTGTTTTGAAGTCATACAGGTTAATGGGGTGCAATGTGATATTTTAATATAAATATGCAGCCTTCATTGACATATCTTGNACAGTTGTTCTCTTCTTAGCATCATTTTATGCTTGGGACCCAAGTTCTACTCTTCTACATCTTCATGAAGCATAACATAGATTGTTGTAAAATTGAGTCTTTCTAGTGTACAAATATTAGACCTTACCTATCCCTCCAATCTAGTTGTATTTTTTCTTGTTATCTAGTGCCCCCCTCTCCCAGCCTATTGTTCTCTAGTAACCACTATTTGCATTGAGATCACCTTTTTCCCATGCCGGGTACCCATCCCAAAGTCCTGCTCATGCTAGTCAAGTGGCCTACCACAGGCCAAGCCTTTCAGATCAACATTTAAACTGTGTGCTCTAACTATTGAAATGGGTTATTTTATAGGAAAAACAAATTGCTGTACAGCTCAGTATTTCCTCAAAATGGTTGATCACCACATAAGCTGCATTTAAGAACACCCATCCCTCCCACTGCACTGTTATAGCCAAGGCCAAGACAGTGCTTATATAGTCAGTACTGGGTCCTGCAATGGGATGGAGATCTAAATTCTGAAGACAGGAGTGAATGCCAGGACTAGAATTTCTACTCTGTCATTTATTTAAAAAGTGTGGACATCATTTAATTTCTAATGCATTAGCGTCTTCAACTATAACATGGAATCATTAATACTACTCAGCCCCCATTTTAGTGTAACCATCTTAATGATCCTCAGCACAGATTGAGACCTGTGTGGATGTCCATTAAGGGAATATGCTTTGGGCAGCTTTAAAATGTGTCCTCTTTGTTAAGGGTACGTTGTGTCTTCGTGGACTAAAGCATTTACCTTAGCTGCACATCAAACAATAAGAACATCACCACTCTGTGCTTCACATTAGTCCAAATATATCTATTAAAATAATAGCCAGGGGTGCTGGATAACTTGCTCACCAGGTACAGGTGAGTGTCATCAAGTCTGATGGCATGAGATAGCCCTCAGGATTCACATGGTGGGAAGAAATAAACATCCACTTCTGTACTCTGGGTGTCAATACAATAGTGAGGTACTTCCTGATACTAGGAAGTCTTTTGCACTCATTTTTTTTTAGCACTTTAGTGTTTAAAAAAATCCGTGTTTTTAAAAGGTGTCTAAAAGTAATAAGCAGAAGTCGAACTTACCCATTAAACCTATTTTGTGATGTATTTTCTTTTTTTTTTACCTGCAATTTAGAGTGCTCATTTTTGTTACTTGTCGGAAGGATGAAATCATTATAATAAAAGAAAACATCCAACTTAATTTTATTTTTGTGCTAATTTATTTAATACCCTTCAGGTAGTATATGAAATACCCAAAGATAATTAAGTCAATAATTTAAAAATCTAGTAACCACTCAAGATAGTGTTAGTAATTCTAGATTAGAGTGATGTCTCGTATATGCTAAGTGTTGTGGTAAAGCACTGTTGAAATTTCAGCACTGCTAGAATAATTGCAATGAGGAATTTGGAGTGTGGGAATCAGAGTCCATGTGGTGAATTTGTCATAGATACGGGGTCAGCAATGAAATAATCTACAGCAGAGGAACTAGGTCTCCCAAGAATGTGCATTTCCCAGAGAGACTGGAGAGAGTTAGGATAAGTACTCATGTGGGCAGAAGCTACAACCCCAATCAAAGATGGCTAGCCCATGGCCTCTGATCACAATGAGCCATCAGCTAGGAGCTGTTGAGGCCAGATTACAGCTAATTAACTCTGGACAACGCACTTAACCCTGATAAATGGTAACTTCCTGTGTCAGAAGCAACAAGGAAAAGAAATCTTCCAACTTTGGGGGACACCAGAGAACGACTCACATAGAGGTATTATATACCATTGAGGGGCTGAGAACTCTTTTAGGCTAAAGTAGACACTGAAACTGAGGAAGCGAATGCCTGTAATATTGTCCAGTCAAGTTTCTTTCTTAAATGGAGGTAAGGATAAATGTCTGGGGAACCCCTGCTCATTGTTTTTCAATGAATTCTCTGATGCTGGAGAATACCCATGCTTTAGGCAAAGGAGATCCACGCTTTCATTCTGCCTTTTGACTGACACAAATCACAGGTCTTTTCTATCCCCACTCTAATCTGAATGTGGAAGATCGGGGAGCAAGCTGTGCCAGGACAAGAGCACAGTAGGGAGCACCTAAGGGAGTCTGAGGACGTGGTCCTAGGCACAGCTGCATTTGTGTTTGTGGAAATGGAAGGGAATGGGAAGAGGGGAAAGACAAGCTTCCAGACAGCCCTAGACATAGTAGAGCCTGAGTCCACATCATCCTGAATCAGATGCATTGATGCATCTCCTGCAATGTCCTCACAGCACTAGTACTGCAGGGAGAGAGAGAGTGAGAGAGATTGAGAGAGAGAGAGACAGAGACAGAGAGACAGAGACAGAGACAATGTCTTCACAGCACTAGTACTGCAGGGAGAGAGAGAGTGAGAGAGATTGAGAGAGAGAGACAGAGACAGAGAGACAGAGACAGAGAGACAGAGACAGAGACAGAGAGAGAGGGACTGAGACAGAGAGAAAAGAAAATGAAAAAAATTAATATAAAATAGTCCCACTGGACATGGACTTTTAATCTTTCCACTACAGGTAAACCAGATAGCCAACTTTAGGTTAAAAGAATGATGGGTATGTCCTTTTAGCACACAGCTTCACTTGATTATTGGACCATTCTTACATCTCCTAAGCATCGATTCTAAGTAAGTGTACACATAGAAATTATCTAGCTGCAGATTTAGTAAGAGATTTGGTGTAGATAAATGACTACTGAATGTCTCTCTGCATAGAGAATGATTATTTACTCACGTTTAAATAGTTAAACAATTAAACACAGCAAGGTAGCACAGCTCGTCCTGGTCAGAGAGGAATCCTGGGTATTCTGGGTGACCTTGAGTTGCACCAGCTCAAGGATCAGACGGTAGGATAAACTTGATATTCTGTAAGCTCAGCTCCAGCTCCGCCACTGTGTAAGTAAAATATTTACATATCAGATAACTTGGGTGGGTACCAAAGTTTTGTACTGCACATCTACTAGGATTATTATAAGAACAAATTTTTCTTAATTCAAGAACAAAATCACTAGTATCTTTGATCCCTTTAATTTATTAAATTAATTTACAAACCTAGCCAATTAGTAATGATAACGTTAAGGTTTTTGTAGGATTACTGCAATAACTTGAGTGAAATTCTGCTGAGCTGGCAGTCTTCCCTTTCATATAAACAGCTTTGGCATAGATTATATACTTTATNATCCATTATAAACAACTTAACCCAATTAGAAGAAATACCTTGATGCTTGAAATTTGTATTTATGAACCTCAAGCAGGGGTTTCGAACTCAAAATTTGGTATATGAAGAAGGAAGAACTGATAGAAGCCTCTAGACAGAAACTTTTATCCACCAATAAGGTCTTCAATTTCACAATTAGGCCATTGTGGTGCTTAAGAGACTGAGCAGCCATAGTTAAGACAAAAGTTGGGAATTTAGACAAATATTTAGATGCTTCATATTTGAAGGTGAGAAAAATGATGTGATTAACTAGACATAAATGCCAAGTTGGTTTTCGTTTGAGCTAATTATTGACTTTTTAGTATACACTTACATGAATTATATTTTGCATAATAGTCTTGGCATATTAGCAATTGTAGAAATTAATTTGTAAATATAAGTTTCCTGTTCCTGTCAGTTGTATTTTGTTATTCCATAAAGAAAAAAATCCCAGGACCTAGGGTAAGTGCTGATTGATATTTCTAAGCCAAAAGCACAGAAAAAATGTGAATAAAAAATAATCTAAATTTTTGAGAAGAGTTATTTCTGATTATACTCTTTAAAAAATCATGTTTGAAAAGAAGCATTAGAATCAAAGAATTCCTATAAAAATCTTCAACCAATAAAGGGTAGAATGGTGTAGTTTGTGTCCCATGTTTAAAGACGAGACAATACAGTTTCATATGAAATGTGGAATTTTTAGTCAGAAATACCAGNACTTAATGAATAAGCTATGCCATTTATTGTTAATTATACTTAATTCTCTGGGCCTTATTTTCTTCATCCATAAATGGCTTAGTATTTATAAAGTTGTTAGAAATGTATAAAACACTACGTGAATGCACAGGAAACACCCTGACACTTACAGAAAGGAGCTCTGTGGAGAGAGGGTGTGTTAACTAGAGGTGTCAACTATTAGTCTATACTGATAGGTTATCAGTGGTGAGTTACTTTTAATAAAAAAAAAATTTATATGATGTGCTTGTGTTTGTAAGGTAGAGGGAAGGAGAGAAGGAGGGAAGAGAGAGAGAGAGAGAGAGAGAGAGAGAGAGAGAAGCATTTGTGTGCCACAGCCAGCATGTGGAGGCCTGAGACTAACATTTAGGAGTCAGTTCTTGCCTGTCCCATTATTTTGGGGATCCAAACTCGGGTCCTCCAAACTCATGACAAGCATCTTTCCCACTGAGTCAGCTCTCTGGCCCCTGATGGTAAATTTTATAGCAATGCCTGGGAGCTGTTATTTATGCTGTTTGAAATGCATGCATAGATGCAGAATTAGATTTAATCTGTTTGATCTTACAGTGAATTCTCTCTCTCTCTCTCTCTCTCTCTCTCTCTCTCTCTCTCTCTCTCTCTCTCTCTCTCTCTCGTGTGTGTGTTCTATGCACATGTGTATGAGTTACTACTCATTCCATGCTTAGTGTCGAGGAAGGATGTGGCATGCCCTACTCTATCACTCTCTGCCTTATTCCCGTGAGAAAAAGTCCATCATTGAATGGGGATCTTAACATTTTGGCTAGACTGGCCGACAAGCCATTCTCCATAGCTTTCAGTATTTCTTAAAATGTTTAACCCTTGGACTTCATCTCCCTTGGTAGCTTTACACCTTTGTGTTTCATGGAACTTTGCATGGTCCTCCTAAAGTCAGCTCTGGACACATGGGAATCTTAGGGTTTTTTTTTTTTGTTTTTGTTTTTTGTTTTTTACAAAAAAAGGTAATGATAGTAGTTTAGGAAGATAGCCACCAGCAGATATCACAAAAGTGCTACTTTCCATTCACTCTGAGAACATTCACAGTGCTTCTTCCAGAGATTTTTGAAATGAAATCCAGAATCCACTAAATCAAAACCCTTCCATAGCAGTTCACATTACATATTCATCTTTTAGCAATGAACAAAAAGCCAATTTTCAAATTGGTAAAGCAGGCATGACTATATCAAACAATTGGTGAATGATTTATGAATCACCCTAATGCACCCTTGCTTCCTGGCTTCGTTGCTGGCTTGGTGCTCGTGTTATTTCAAGGTTTCTGGCTTATGGCGCGTATGGCCTGTGTGCACCTTGGATCATTGATAGCTTTCAGGCTGGTGCTTTCCATTTTGGAATGTGAACATGCTCTCCTTCAGGCAAGCCATGCCCGAGTACTGGGACCCTGGAGCATGCAAGGTCAGCTTCCCTGCTGGAGAGGAAGCTGTGGAGAGGATGAGTCATATGTGACTTGCAGATAGGGTGTTGACAAGGCTGCTGGGGATGAACCCTACCCATCTCACCTGTGTGCCCAGGGGTCCCCCTTCTCCTTCTGTGCTTTTCCTCTTCCTTCTTTCCTTGTGATCTGAACAAGGGTACATTTGGACTGCCGTGGGTTTTACAAGGGCAGACTGAAAAAACACACACTGCCTGGAAATCAGAGAAAGTTTCTTCATAGGTGAGATTCATTCTCTGTTCTTTTTAAGTAAAAAATGAGTTAATGGAGGCCATAAAAGAAAACCCCAGTCCTTGCTAAGGTTATAATTCCTCAGGGTGCAACTTTCAATTTTGATTAACAATAATAGCTCAAAAGTAAATGAGAGCAAAGCCTAAAATGTTACGATGGAAGGGATATTTTTAATCTTTAAAAATTATAAGTTGTTGTTCCACTGAAAACACAATGCATCATATAAATTGTAGATGAGGAATAGGATTCAACTACTTTCCTAATATCTGCCTTACTCTTTTGTGTCTTTAAACTGAACCCTTGAAATGATTTACTTTTGACTGTGGTAATTAAACACCCCTGATAATGAAGGGGTCATGGCCATTTTGAAACAGAGAAGGTAATGCAAGAGGTATTACCTTCAGGAGTTTATGAGTCTAAAAGTCAGCATAATAAAACATCGCAGTCTCCAAGGGAGCCCATGTAAATGTGTTACCTTAGCAGTTAAGTGGATAAATGACTTCTCTGCTTATATAGACTTCTGCACAGTTCCTACATACATCATGCAAATACATATTTACTAAAGAGACCTCAAAACTTTGCTTATTTAAAAAACATATTAAATAAATTATCTTGGTTCAGAAAATTACATTGGTACTGCCAGATTAGCCTGTGGTATATTATTTAAATAGATAGTCTATGCTTCCATGAGGAATGAATGTGCTACTTCCATAACTTTAAAAACCGAATAGAAAGAAAATCAAAATATCCATGCCCCTAAATTATGCAAACAGGAACTCAGATGCCTTTATGTCATATTAAGTGGTTTTCCCCACCACGAGCAAGCCTCCTTGTGGGGGAAGGGGCTACATTCTATGTTTAAAGAATTGTTTAAAAAGAAAATGAATTTATTTCCTCAATATGACTCAGGAAATTCTGCTTTAAAATCTTCTAAAAGTATCTAAATCAGTATCACAATGAGTTGTGGAAGACAGCACAGCCAATCACAATCCTGCTCTTCCATCTGCAGCAGGGGTGGACAACATTCCGGTTCCCACTTTAAAGTGAGGTGGAATCTCCTACCCTGCTCACCTGCACACTGCGTTCTTTTAGTTCCTTTAAGGACGAGGATAAGCAGCAGCTCGAGGGAGCTAAAGGAACCTGTGTGTACAAGTGTACTAGAGTGTTAAGTTAACCACCTTCATGAGGAGCAGTGCAATCCATTAGGAGTTTTGAGTGTGAATGGGGAAGACTGGATGATGGGGTGAGGGCCAGATCGATTTCATTCAGAATCGAATCTCACAAGCATACGAATTAATTTGAAACCCGCCCTCTTCTCTTTCCTCTCCCTTCTGTTCGTGTGCTCACAAGTGACCCAGTTTACTAACATGTGAGCTGCTAGCCTCTGGTTTACACTCCTGTTCAGCAAAGAGAGATCACAAAGGCATCGGCACAGAGAAGCCGCTGTAATCAGTCAAGTTGGAAGCTGACACACTTCTTAGAGTTCTGCTTGCCAAAAATAGGATTTCATCTGTTCTGGATTTTTTTTTCCCCACCTGAACCAGTTAGTATAGTAAAACGCCAGGCTTTGAGAATACTGGACTGGGGAACTTGAGGTTTCGGTAGGTGGCGCTTCAACACAGCCCACCTGCCTTTGCTTTCTCTGGGCTCTGATTGCTAATACCTGTAGTGCATCAAAGAGGCTTGGCCCAGTTTGCCTGAACTGCAGCTAGGCCATGATCCCAGGCAAGAGATGTCAAATGTGGGGGAAAAATAAATAAATAAAATTAAAGAAACCCACATGTGTTTGGTCATTGTCTTTACACCTGCACATATGCGAACACACATTCATACCTGTATTGGCTCTGCTTCTTAAGCTGAATGCCAGAATAAATGGATTTTAAAATATCAATGATTTATAAGGTTTATTTTAGGGGGGAAATCTGTGAAGTTTTAGTAATTTTAGTTTCTGATTTTTATCTTTGATTGGGTTTTAGAGTCATACTATATTTATTGTGCCATTTTTCCCCTTAAAAAGCCATCCAGAAATATTTTAATGCTTGTAGGTTTTCTCCCAGGATATTTAACTATTTAGATAAATGACTGTGTGAAAGTGCCAGTATTTCTCTGTCTAAGAAATAAAAATCAGCAGAAGAGGCTATCTTCAGCAATGTTCCCTAACACAGCTGTAAGTTGACATAAACCAGGATGATTAAGTGGACAATAAGCTACGTGTCATTGGCAAACAGGAATAGGGACGCCTAGAGAGAAATACACTCTGAAGGGATTCACTGTGCTAGGAAAGATCCCTATGGTCCATTGACCTAAAGATATCTGCGAACTTCAGCCTAGAGAAGATGTGAGGGAGAGGGCTGCAGCACCAAGAAACCTGTGTGTATCAGAAAGACAGAGGCTGACAGCAATTCCTTTACCACCGACATCTTTTCCTGAAACTCGGCAGAGCCTTCTCTGCTACTTCTGACTATTGTGTAATCAAATCGTGCTATACCGATCTCTTCTAAATGTATGATTTAGAGGAGGTTTTCATTTGAAAATCCTGTGAAATAGGAAAATTCTCCGAGCCCTCTTTTTGATACTGTCTTTGCCTTTCAGTCTACTGCTTTGGATCAAGTTAACTTAAAATACATACTTTGAAGTTACTAGATAGAAAAAGCAAACAAATAGAAGTCACTTGCATGACTACTATTTGACAATATTGGTACAATCAGTCATATATGAAAGTATGGGTTTGTAACTACTGAGAAAATAAAATCATCGAAAGTATAAATGAAAGAATTAAAAATGGGTTTGTTGCTTCTAGGTTATATGCTGTCTGTTTTGTAATTCATAGAACTTTAAAATGTTAACAGAAAGGTACATTTGGGGTTATGTTATAATTCTAAAAACTTCCAAAGAACAAAGCATAGTGAATTTTAGAATAGTCAGTGATTCCAATATTGAACATGATTTCCCCCTTGAACAGAATAATAACACAAAGAAACTAAATGTCAGCTATATCTCCGCACTTCATCTGGATTTCTTGATAGAATTATCACATATTTGATATAAAGGAACTTATGTGATTTGTGAAACTTCCCTTTTGGCTGTGAAATGTTGCTTGGGGTTTTCTCTCTGAGAAACCCGCCTTTCTTCTGCCCATGCCTCTTCTTCAGATATTAATGTTCCATTTCTCCTCTGGATGTTTTCGTACATCTTATAAGAGAGAAGGAAAAATNCGATCCAAAATTTCACATCTCTGTTATTTAAATATATTGACAGCATTGCTTCGTTGACTTTTCATTACAGTCTCGAGGTTAAAAGGAAGTCACAACCGTTAGGTCAGCTTTTGGCTGATCCTTCCTCTAAATTCTTTTTCTGCTTTCAGCNTTCTAAGTCCCACTCCAAACAAACCCATTTTATTTTCAGCAGTAGTCAGCTTTAAAATGCTCTTGCAGCCTTCAGGATTTTTGCTTCCTCCTTACGCTGAAGGTTTCAGGCTACAGAATGCCCTCAGAAAAGATGGGATGGCATGAGGCCCCTTTGGCATCTGTCATCCAGGAGCTCTCATCCGGGCCCCTGCAGCGCTCAGAGTCTGGCCTCAGCCCCAATGAAGGGCCACAAGGCTCGGGTGCCCAGACACGGGAGCATCTGATGCGAGACTGGCCTAATGAAAGTCCAGCATGGGGCTAAATGAGTTTCCACCAGTGCGGGGTGAGGGGCTAATGACGAAGCGCTCCCTGGGCTGCACAGCGCTGGGATCTTTGTCAGGGCATATGGCAGTTGGCTCTGTGCCTCGCTAAGCAGTTTCCTGTTAGATTTATCCCCAGAACGTTCTCTTCCTGGTCTCCCTCCTCTGGCTCCTTTGGCCTCTCCTCATCCCTTCCTCAGCACTCTCTGATGGTCTCTTGGTTGGATTGTTGGATCACAAATACTTAGTGCTGTATCTTAAAATGTGGGCACAAGGGCAGAGAAAGAGAAGAGAGCACGTTGACAGTTACACCCACTGGGGGATTTTCTTTCATTTGCAGCTTGTAGCTAAAGCATACATTTCTCAGAACCAGGGGGCAATCACCTCGAAATTCGTTGAACACAGTTATTCAGACAAAAGTCTTCCTTTCTCCTGTGGTTTTCCTTTCCTCTATTTTCATAATTCTTTTGCTTGCAAGTTCTAGATGAATTTAATTCTGATCTATACTCAAGTCCTAGGCAGAATAAGAATAACTTTGGCTTATTTTTTTTTCTTTAACTAGGTTTGTCTTCAGCGTATCACAAGTGACAACAGATTTGGAGAGATTCTCCTCCATAGGTAAATTCGCAAGGACAAGTTTTGGTTTTAGGAAGTGACCTTTTGTTTGATACAGGTGGATGGACATCATTGAGTTGTTCTGGGGGAAATTCCTAAATATTCCATAAATATTACAGCAATATCCAAATCTTATACATGATTCTTAAATACACATTTTACTTTTCTAAATTATATAAACTCATTAAATATAGATAAAACCAATGCCAACTTACATATTTTAGTATTACCTGCATGGACTAGTAGTTAAATGTGGTTTAAGTCTGTAATGTGTTCCTACACCTATTTGTGCCTTGCTTGTTAAATTATAGAGGGGTTGAAGGNTAAAGAACATGGNTATGAGAAGCCTGGTGGTGTGTTTCACTCTTCACATTAGTAAAAGAGCAATGGGATTAAGCAGAAGATGCTAAAGCTGAGCAATTTTGATATTTCAATATCATGGTTTAGTTCTAAGGAGGTCTCTCTCTTTCTCTCTCTCATTCACTGTCATTAAACTTATGCTTGTGACAGAAAACTTCAAGACTTAAATACAATGTGAAATATGCACAGCTGCAAGGAATTGCCCATTCTAACCTAAATACGACTCGTCCTTTCATAAACTCACTCTGAAGGATTCTAAATGGAGTCTCTTAGCAGTCACATGCTCTTCACTGAATGAACCCATTCGCTGCCAGGCTACAAGTTTTCACGGGCTCCAAGAACTCCCCCATGTCAGCCAGGAGGTCACTGATAGGATCTAGCTGAGACTGTTTTCTTGTAATTTGCATAGTGCAGAAATACCACCTCGTTCCATATGCCGTATGCCCCATTTTAAAATATTCCCATGACAGGAACTCCATTAATATAATTTTGGANCAAAGTGAGTGATAGGAATTTTCTGTGTCACTGAAAACTAAGCCTGCTTTCTTCTTAAGCAAATATTGCTTTAAATGTGCAGGAGAGGGGCTGGGGGATGGCTCAGTGGTGAAGGGCTTGCAGCACAGGCATGAGGAGCTAGNNTTGAATCCCTGGCACTCCAGTAAAGCCAGGAATTGGAAATACATGCCCACCCCTATTGTGGGGTAGAGAAGAGATAGATGGATCCAGGGGCTTATTGGTCAGACTGTTTAGCATAAATGCCAAACTACAAGTTCATTGAGACATCCTTTCTCAAAAGCAAGATTAAGAATAACAGAGAAAGATGCCTTCTGGCCTCCACATGTACCACATACACAAATAAATGCAGAATCCACCAGCAGGTGCACTCACACATGCATACACACACACACACACACACACACACACACACACACACGCGCGCGCGCGCGCGAGAGAGAGAGAGAGAGAGAGAGAGAGAGAGGAATTCCAGTTACATATTTACATTTTAGTATCAAAGTATTTTCAATTCTGTGATATTAAAATAAATACTAATAATTTCCCTGTATTGTAATTTTGTATGGTGTAAATAATTTTTCTTAAAGCTATGTTCTTTTCTTGCATATGATTTTGAGCCTTGATTTATATCAAGAATGTAACTTCTAGTGGCACGTGCCTTTAATCCCAGCACTGAGGAGGAAGAAGCAGATGGATCTCTGTGAGTTTGAGGCCAGCCTGGTCTACATAGAGACTTCTAGGATCAGGGCTACATATAGAGACCTTGACTCAAAACACAGGAAGAAGAAAGGAAGGAAGGAAGGAAGGAAGGAAGGAAGGAAGGAAGGAAGGAAGGAAGGAAGGAAGGAAGGGAGGGAGGAAGGAAGGTAGGTCTTTCTCTCATTCTATTACTATTGTTCCTTTCAATATGTTTTTTTTTTATTTCCAGAGAAGCGAGGTAATGCAGAATAACAATACATAATAAACTGAAAAGAAGCTGAATCACCACAACAATAATGTCAAGTTCTGTCACCTCAAAGGAAAACAGTATTATTCAAAATTCTAATAACCATCAGTTTTTGTCTAGTTTGTAGCGAATATGACTTTCCATNTTCTGCTCCCATTATCATAGCATCACTGACATTCACCCAGTGCTGGGCACAGATACAAAGCATCACAGAGAGGAAGGACACACAGACACGGAATCTTCTTGGCTTTGGATCCTGAGGTCTTTGAACTGTGCACTCATTCCACCTTTGATATCTAATCTCTCTGAATCACAGTTTTGGGGTCACCTTGTTGACAATAAGGCAGTAAGTGCTTCTGTCAGTTGGTAGATAATGTAAGTCACATGAGGCCAAGCCNCCCTACACAGCACCTACGAGGATGGTCTTAGCCATTAACCATTAAATGAGCTAGCACTGTGGTCGTGTAATTTGGACATTTTTAGCTATTGATACTCCTCACAATTTTTGGATGATTAAGATCTTGTTATGGTTAATCCATGTTGCTAACTTGATTGGATCTAGATTTACCTAGGAGGCCAAGACACATCTCTGTATGTGACTGTGACTCTGTATGTGACTCAGAGTGGATTAACTAAGAGGGAATGCCACACTGGTTGTGGAGAACAGTATCCCATGAGTTGGGGTTTAGATGGAATACAGTAGGGAACAGGAGAGGCTTCATATTTATGTCTTTCTGCTTCCTGATCCACCAAGATGTGAGCAAGCTGTCTGGAGTCACCTGCCGCCAGACTGAATCTGTGCACCTGCTGGTGGATTCCGCATTCCCTGTCCTGACTGCATCTCCTAAAAGAATGATCCAAAACAAACCTTCATTTACATTACTTCCTGCTGAGTGTTTGATCTCAACAATGAGGGAAGTAACTGATATTGTTGTCCAGGAAAAAAAGCAAGGCAGAGCAAAGCCCAGTGTCCACCAATTCACACCTGTTTGCCATCACACCACATATATACAAAACATTAGCTTACTAAATGTAAAGAGCATCTATTCAATTATTATAGGAAAAACAGATCTGTGGTTTTAAAAGTAAGTATGAGTTTTCTTTTTAGTGAAAGCTTATTTTTACTCTGTGTGCACATGTTCATGAATGTGTTCTTGTGGAGGACAGAGGTGGGCTTCAGGTGCCTTCGTTGATCACCTTTCACTTCATTTTTTGATACGAGGTTCCTCACTGAACCTGGAGCTTGCTGTCTCACCTAGGCTGTCTGTCTGTCAAGGGATCTTCCTGTTTCTGTTCTTTATATGAGTGGTTGGGATCTGAAACCTGGTCTTCATATTTGTGTGGCAAGAACTTTACATACAGAACTNTCTCCCCAGACCTTTAACACATATTCACACGTAAGCTGTGTAGTTTCTGAAGCTATCTGTAGGAAAGCTGATAGACCATCTCTAGTTCATCTCTTTCTGCCTATCAGACCACTTCTCATTCTCCTGTGGAGTCCTAATCACTTAGAGGGCTTGGGCTATTAGCCTAGAGAACTAAAATGTGTGTTAGCATTCTTATTAACTAATATGGAAAAAAATGAAGTTTATACATATATACTACCTCTTATTTGTGATTTATAGAAATACATGTACTTAATAAACTTATTATAGTACTTTGAATAAGTAATAGAATATGTCAGATGGATGTCTTGGTAAAGTCTTTATATCTTAACTATATATGTAATATAATCATACATTAATATATAAAGATACATAACAAGAGTTGAAGTTGATTTTGTTTTTGAACTTTCACTTTGTAGAGACATAATATTTACTCTAAAATAAGCTCACATTCCATAGTATACTATAGATAAGTATACAAATAAAACCTTTGAATAAATATTTATACATATGTATGTATTGACTTCTAATTCTAAAGAAATAATACCTCAGTTATGATGACCTACTGATTATCCTTACACTAGGTTTAAGTTCTTAACATTTATAACTCAATTAGAGAAGAATTATTACACATTTTGAAACTATACTTTTAAGAACTTGATATATGATAACCAAGGAAACATGAATTTTTAAAAATTTATCTCTCTGCATGTCTATCTGTACCTGAGGATTGTTTTTAATTAAAACTAGATTCTTTCTCATACAATATATCCTGATTATAATTTCCCTTCCCAGCACTCCCCCTAGTTCCTCTCCANCAGCCCTCCTCTCTGGATCCACTCGTTTTCTGTCTCTCATAGAAAATAACAAGCTTCTAAGAGATGACAACCAAATATGACAAAATAAAATATTATAAGATGAAGCAAAAATTTTCATATTGAAGAGATGTTTCAATTTTAGTGGCCAGTTGGTTTAGCGTCTCCAGCTCAGTCAAGTTGTAATCCTTTCTTCTCTGTTAGAACAAACTCCTAGATGTCCTAAAAAATAAATTCATGCAATTTGAAGACCATGAGCAATTCTAAATTCAGGAAAATTGTTGGCAAAACATGGGAGACAAAATCTGAGTCTGCACAAACGGAGGAAAAGTGAAGGAAAGGTTGCTTTGTGCCCTGTGGTTGCTGATGGAAGCAAAACTCATTTTCCCTGTTGAAAATGCACAGGTGCTCACGTCAAAGTACAGTTTTAATTGCTAACAATATAGAAATACATTGATCTGCTAGATGTGGATTTATAACAATTAATTTCAGATCAATAGCACTAAGTGATATCAATAATTCATGCTGAAGTGATTTTAGACTGGTTGCATGCTTTGCTTCTCAGGTGATAGAAAACTCTTATCAATGTAGTGTGCCAAGGCAGGTGGGGACAAGGAGAGACAGGGGAGGCATGGGGAATTCCCAAACCACAGTCATCAAACAAAGGACTCTGAGAGCACACTTCTATGGTGCAGTAATGTATCTGATGATCATGCCTCAGAACTCCATATTTGGACTGAGGTATCTTTAATAACTAACTTTTATAAGGTACATTTTCTTA
>LZPO01055519.1:0-17785 GCA_001675575.1 Neotoma lepida | reverse complement strand
CTTGTTGATGCTTCAGCCCTGCTCAGGGTGTGGGCTTTGTTCCTAAAGCAGGGAGGACCTGGGGTACAAGTTGTTACTTGTGGAACGTTTATATTGTGGTTAGTTGTTGTTAATTATTTAGATCTATGGATCAGAAATGTGCTGAAGCTACCGGAGATTTTCAAGCTCTCTTCACTCCCGGAACACAGGGAAAACATTTAGATACAATAGCATTGCCTTCAGAACTAGAAACCTAGTGGGCAGTGGTCTCTTCACATTTGTTTCTTTAATTACAAAGACACATAAATATGCAAACATATCTAAGCTGGAGATAAATGCATAGTCACACATACATTTGTGCATTTAAATNGTTTTCCGCTGGAATCTATAAATGGATTAGTGTTGTTACTGAGTAGGAATGGTGGTTTCCTTCCTGTTAGATAGCTCCTGGAGAGAAACACAGCATATAATATGACTTACTCACAATTCCCCTGTCTTAAAAATGCAAAAGAATAAAAATGATTTCACAACTGAGACAAAGGTGAGAGACAGATCTGATGATTGGATTTTGCTATTTAAAAAAAAAAAAAAGCACATAAAGGTGTAGCCAGCACATTCCATTTCTCAAGAGAAGCCTGGCAAACCCTCAATGCAGTAGATAGAGTGCCCTTGATACACACCACACAGGGCAGACTTCTAGAGTCACTACTTTGTTATGAAATCAGGACAGGCTGAATGTTTGCTCTCAAGAGCCTGGTGAAAATGCTTCAAGTAAAACAAAAATAGAGTAATTTCATGTTTCACAACACCAGGTGGACACATGNTGACAGAACCTGTCAGGAGCCACTGGATTGACTGGTAACCAAAGCGAAGGAGAAATCCAAACTTCTGATGGACGAGGTATAAGAAAGACACTGCAATGTACACAAATTTGGGTAATTAACAGGATTTAATATAGAGCAAAGAAAGAACAATTTTGTGGATTCTGTCCCATCATGAAGAAAATATTTCACTTTATTAATCTNTTATCTTAAAATTTCATGATTTCTTAAGTTGAAATCTTTTTTGTTTATTTCTCTAGTGCTATGTAACAAATCATTCTCAAACTCAATGGCTATAACAATTATAATTTTAGTATCTTGTGTGATTCTCTGTGTTGTCATGGCTTAGCCAAGGGATTTGTTTTGTTCTCATGAGGTCACCTGATGGATCCAAATCCAAGATGACTCTTTAGGTTTGCTGGACAGTTGAACTTGAAGACTTTGAGAAGGAGTGCTCACAGTTCTAAGCCCTCCATGTCATTTGGGTTCTCAAAGGCAGTAACTNGTTTCCAATAAAGGGCATTCTAATAACTCTCAAGCCTCTGGGGGTATTTACTTGCTAACATTCATATTCATAGAATAAGCAAAGGCATTGATTCTCTGGGAAGACACAATAGTAATTGTATCTGAGATTTCTCTTTATGCTAGTCTCAGAAGCAGGACAGGGCAAGAAGGGAAGAAGGCTAGCAAAAATATACCCTGTGCTTGTATGTAGCTTCCTAGGGATCCCATGGAGACTGAAGCTAACGCTCATCTGGAGTTGATCCAACCATAAGGAATGCTGGGTATACGTCTCTTATCACCAGCCAGTCAGTTGCCAGCTGAGATGTGTTCCAGGCAGAAGAGGAGTGTGTGTGGAGGGGGTGGCTTCCAGCGACATAAGTCAGTGCAGTACTTCAGAGAAAGGGGTCACTTTGAGTTACTAACAGGCAGCCCTCAAAGATGAACCTAAGGAAGAGAATTTCTAAGGAAAGGGCTTGGAAAAAGGAAGGGGTAAAGAAGCTTCCTGAAGAATGGCAACAGAGAGACTGCCCACACAGTAATACTCTTGTCAAATAAAGCCAAGCAGCAAAGACATGGTTCCCTGACAAAACCTTATGGAAGACCATCTAGTGATGTGTTTGTTCCTCAATTACTAGCCTATGACATAGTACAGTCTAGAGCAATACAAAGTTTTATGTTTTGAAATTTTCAATTCTGTCCTATCTTCGGTAATACAAATCAAATACATCAATGATTCCCCCNAAAAATGAACATTCAATTAATTATATGGTAGAGCCACCAGATTGAAGAAATAATTTTAGAGAGTTGCTAAAAAAATATAACTACTATGAGGGGATAAAAATAAATGAACTTTTCAAAAATCTGATAATGATCCATCTCAGGTCAGGTTCATATTGTACAAAGTGAGGAAAGCTTTCTTTCTTTTTTTTTTTTTTTCGAGACAGGGTTTCTCTGTGTAGCTTTGTGCCTTTCCTGGAACTCACTTGGTAGCCCAGGCTGGCCTAGAACTCACAGAGATCNGCCTGCCTCTGCCTCCCTGGTGCTGGGATTAAAGGCCACCACCACCCGGCTTGAGGAAAGCTTTCTAAAATGAAGCTCTAATAATAAAATTCAGCATTTTAATTAATGTAAGTGTATACATTGTAAGTAATGCCAATCGATGTTCTGGTATCCACCTTTAATTCTGAACTACAATGCAAGATTGCCAAGAGCTACATAAATCACATCATATGCCAAGAAGCTNTGGCAATGGCTTCTCTTTAGCTTCTCCCGAAGATCAAGGGCAACATAACNTTGAACCAGGAGTTAGCTANATTACCTCTGAGATATTCCATTCATTTGATAAGAACAGTCTTCACAGGCTACAAATTTCCACGTTTTTCTGTGCAAAATCAAATCCCTTGTGCTTCATTTCAGTCTATGACACTTGGCCAGTGATCTAGTTCACAAATATGTAATCAGTATAGTATGTAAACCAGGATATTGAAAAAAAAACTCATGCTTTCCAACAATTGTGGCTGAATTTAATACAATGATTGAAATATATAGATCTATTCATTTATGCAAATTTACAAACATATAGACAAGTTTGTGNTGATGAGTATATTTTGACATTATTAAGCACTAAANCTGTTTTGATTTTTTTTTATTTTATTTTCTCATCTCTGAATTAAACTCTTTTAATGCCCCAGTGTTGTGTGTCTCAGGAACCCGCTTTGACTAGAATGTCTTTAGCTACAGATGTCATTTTCTCTAGAGAATGTCACCATGTGATTATTTATTTAGATAAGCATATTGGTGACTGTCTTAGTTAGGGTTTCTGTTTCTGTGAAGAGACACCATGACCATGGCAACTCTTATAAAGAAAACATTTAATTGTGGTGGCTCACTTACAGTTACAGAGGTTTAGTCCATTATCATCATGGTGGGACATGACAGCATGCAGGCAGACCTGGTGCTGCAAAAGGAGCTGAGAATTAATACATCTTGACCCACANGCAACAGGTAGTGGTCCATGTGTCACACTGAGCGAAGCTTGANCAAAGGAAATCTCCAAGCCCAAGCCTGTCTCCACAGTGACACACTTCCTCCAACAAAGCCATACCTACTCCAACAAAGCCACACCTCATAATGGTGACACTCCCTTTGGGGGCCATTTTTTTTCAAACCACCACAGTAACTATTTTGTTCACTAAAGAAACTTCACCATCAATAAAATTCCGTTTTCAGATAGACACCTGGCTATCAGCTTTAAGGTAGGATGGATACAAAGGAAATGAGAAACAACCTGATCATGTGATCAACTGGATTATTTGAGAACAATGCAATTCTCAATATTTCTTTCCAATATTCTTTGTATTATTATCTTTTTACCTAATGATCTTAAAGCATTTTAATTCCAGACATCCACTGTGAAATCAAAATTAAAAGTAAATCTTTGGCTAACTGCGATTCCTTTAGCATTGTGAAATGTACAATATTTCCAGAGTGAATTTTGTTCTGTCTTTCCATGAAGCTNANTCAAGTTTCCCACCCCCCTCCAAGTGTAGCAGAAGGTGTGTAATGACAAGCAAATGGACTCTTGGATGCCAATCACCTGTAGGTGTACGGGGAACAATGCATAGTATCACAAGGAAACTTTTCTTTTATCTCATCAGTGGAAGGAACTGAAATGCACAGNGATTACCATCCACAGGCATGTTCATTAGGAAACAGCATCACATGGCTAGCATGAAAAGAAGGTACTCTGCTGAAGGCACTGATCCAACACAGAAGTAACTGATTCAATAATCTCTGGGTTTGTCAAAGAAGGAAACGGGACTAAAACATACAAAAACATATCCTTATTCTGCCAGTTCTAGAGGTCTCATTTCTTTCTTTTTTAAAAAAAAATAATTATTTATTGAGTCTTGGGAAATTTCACATTGTGCACCCCAATCCCACTCACTTTCCAGTCCCTCCATAGCCTCTCCTCATCCCTGTAGTATGTACCGCCAAATTTATTTTAAAAAATAAAACAAGCCAACAAACAAAAACCCACCTCACTCCTCCACCTCTTCACTCATCCTAGTGGCATCGGGAGCTGCGGTGTGTCACACAGCGTACGCTTTTGTCCAATCAGCCCCACCCGCAAAATGTTCATTGCAATGAGTCATTGGTCTGGCTCAAGGCCTCTGGTTTCTAGTACACCATCTCCGCTGGGTCCTCATCAAACTCCTCTTGGATATTCTGTTGTTGCACCGAGTCATGGAGATCCTGTAGTCCCTTCACACATCCCAGAAGATCATAGATGGGCAGCTTTTAGCCTGGGTCAACCCAAGGTCCAGGATGCGGGTCTTGGNGGCAGCTAAGCTAGTCAGTGTGAGCCATTAGGACCACTCCCTCGGGTGAGGATCAGAGCCAGCTCTCTCAGGCTCATGCCATTGAGGCCAGCTCTCCCACACCTGTGGTAAGTGGTAGAAGCATCTCTCCTGAGCACTGGGATCAGCTCTCAGCAATGCCAGGTCTCCTGCTATAGTATCCAGCAAAGGGCAGGGCCAGCTNTCCTGGGGCCAGTAAGGGACAGGGCTGGCTCAGCACAGCTCTCAGATTTCAACATGCATGGTTCCTATGACCCCTGTGGTAACACAAGACATAGACATCAGGATCCTGGCTGCTGTTNGGCTACCAACCCAAACATGGCCCACAGCAGCATCCTGGGCCTGGCCCCATGTGGCTGTGCAAGCCACTTGGATTGGCATGGCCCCTGTGGCAGTGAGCAGTGAGGTCCTTGGACACCAACATGGCCACAGGTGGTGGCCCAGAACCCTAGCATGGGCATTGCTTTTGNTGGTATCAGGAGCCATGGACATCAACACAGACCTTGGCTGCAGTAGGGCCACGTATGCAGACATGTCCCACAGCAGCAGCCCTGGCCCAGATAACACCATAGTTCCAGTGTCAGCATAGCCCTCAGCACCAGCACAGCCACAGAATGCAGCCTAGACCCTGGGTATACATGTGGCCTTTGCTGGCACCACAGGCCACAGGTCTCATTTCTTTTAGCTGCTTCTAATTAAATGACACTGTCACTCAGTGTCCTCTTCTCCTATCATTGTTGACACCAAGGAGCATATTTCTTCTTGGACTTTTCATAAACATCTATTTATTTGTTCATTTAGTGTGCCTGTGTGAATGTGTGTGTGTGTGTGTGTATGTGTGTGTGTGTGTGTGTGTGTATGTGTGTGTACTGTGCTAGGGCAGGGGTTTAAAGGTAAGAAGACAATTTCATATCAATTCCAGAAATCAACCTCACATCATCACACTTGGCAACAGATGGGGTTACCTGCTGTGCCATTTTTCTGGCCCAGCACCAATAGTTTTAAAATCAAAACAACAATATACCCTGGAAAACTGTGAAGTTGAGCTACATCTTGCAGTATCTAACATTCAGCCAAGATTCCATTCTTCGCATAAAGACGAGCAAGCACACCCATGTCAGTAACATGCCCATTTTGTCTTTAACAAATTGTAAAAATGCACATATACCAAAGAATTGGTTTAAAGTAAATTTCTTTATGATTTATGGCCAGCAAATGCTTAATTGTGTCCATTTTATATACCATGTGTCTCAGGTCANATTAAAATTCCTTGGATGGAAGGGATTGAATGGAAAAAGTTTAAACAACACCACTCTAGATCAGGCACTGGTTGATTACAGCCGTTCAGTGAAAGGTCAGAAGGAAGGGCCTCCCCACTGCTGAGCAGAACACACTCTACTCCTGACCTTTCCAGGTACCGCCGTTGGTACTTTTCACTGTCTGTCCTACAGAAAACTATGAACCAATTCTTCTTTTTTCCTCATCTCTACAGAGATGTCTGTGTCTTTCCCAACTATGTAAGTCAACTTTTAAATTACTCTAGCTCCTGAGATAGAGTTTTCTTGTGATTATTATCAATAGGTAAATATAAAGACAACTAATTGTCCNTCAGTACTTGCAAAAGAAAACATGCCTGGTGTAGCTTTACTGTCGATGTACCTGTGTGATCTGTGAATTCTGGTGTGGCTTTACTGTCGATGTACCTGTGTGATTTGTGACTTCTGGTGTGGCTTTACTGTCGATGTACCTGTGTGATTTGTGACTTCTGGCAGCTTCTCTTTTTTCTGTCCTCTTCCTCCTTTCTTCTTTTTTAATGAGACAGATTTATTGAATCCTAACTCATGTTCTATAACATCTCTACATTTGGAGCACATAGTATGTAAAATATGAGCATTATGCCTTAGTATATTCAGTATATGTTAATATAGTCACAGATATAGAAGTCACTGCAGATGACTATAAAGCATTTCATCATGTCAGGGAATCCCTCTCCTGTCCCTTACCCATCAATCCTTTTTTCCTAGGTAACTGTGATTACAAATTTTACTTGTCTGGACATTTCATTTTCATGGGTCTANATGATATTTGTCCTTTTGTAAATGTCTTGTTTTGTTCAACATGGTGTCTTTGAAAGTGATCCAAGTTGTNATATGTGTTAGTACTATGTTCTTTAATTGACTGAGTAATATCTCACTGTATAGATGTACAATACTTTGTCTATCCATTTATCCTCCTATGGATATTTAGTTTATTGAGTCTTTTAGCTACTCAAATGCTGCTAGGAAGACTCTTGTATTACTTTTCTGCNTTAACTTGTCTTGCTGTGCCTTTTGACTATATGGTTGAGGGTNGAGTTCCTAGGTAAGTGTCTGAAGAACTGTTTGTCTTCTGGAACAACTGCTCTGGCAAGTTCACCTTTGTCAGCCATTCCCTAGTGCCATTGCCTCCTTTCATCTTAATGGTGAGCCTGGAAGACATGAATGATGGAGGGAGAGGCAAGGCTTTCAGCTTTCAGAGNAGCATGAAGTGTCAGTGGGATTTACATAGGGAGACTGTCACTGTCCAAATGCAGACTCAATAGCCTGTCAGTGTCATTGACATAATGGGTAAATTCACACATGATTCTGTGAGCACAAGTCTTATGGCCAGCTCTCTGTTCCTCTTGGTAAGTAAAGTAGAAGAAGGTTCTATCTAGGACAGACATCCTAAATGAAGGGTGGGAGTATAGTCAAGCAGTGGAGATCTTAACAATCATTTTCATAGACTATATAAAAGCCATAGTAGGATTCTTTTTCTGAAGGGGAGAGAGAGAGGGGAGGGAGGGATGAAAGAAGGGGGAGAAAGAGGGAGAGGGGGAGGGGAGAGAGAGCAAAGGAAAGGAGAGAGGAAGAGAGGGAGAGAGAGAGGAGAGAGGGAGCTTATTCTGGACAAAACATACAGTGGAAATCTTTAAGCTCTTGAACACAGCCCACTTTCCTTATTTTCCAATTCTGTCTCTGTGTGAAAGCGAAGGTTGCCATGGTTGAATCTTATCTCAGTTGCCATTTGCTTAAANAAANTCTTCCCTTAAATAAATACTTATTTACTTTAGAACAAGTGAGTCCTGCTCTTCTTTCTCTTGACTTTTACTCACAGGCAGTGCTCTCAAATGTAGANCTGTTTTTATCCTAAAAAGCAANNNGNNGNNGNANNANNAAAANAAACACTGCTGACCTATCCCTTTGTAGGACTTTTCAACACACCTGTGAAGATCACGGAAATGGTAAAAGGTTGTCTTAAGAGACTGTGACACAGAGAGCAGAACACAAAGTGATATTCACCCCTGTGGTGATATATTGTGTGCCCTAATAAAATTTGCCTGAAGATCAGAGGACAGAACAAGCCACTAGATTAAACATAGAAGTCAGGCAGTGGTGGCACACACGTTTAATCCTAGCACTTGGGAGGCAGAGATCTATCTGGATCTCTGTGAGTTCAAAGCCACCTTGGATTACATGAGATTGATTCAGTCTAGGAGAGAAACAGAGCCAGACAGTGGTGGCAGACACCTTTAATCCCAGTACTTGGGAATCACACACCTTTAATTCCAGCACCTGGAAGGAAGTGATGGCTGGGCAGAGGAAGGTATATAAGGTGTGAGGAGACAGGAACTAAAGGCCTTTTTGGCTGGAGCCTTTCAGGTAAGGACTCAGGATTTCAGTCAGAGGATTCATGGAGTTGGGGAGGTAAGACGTGGCAGTGGCTTGTTCCTTTGTCTCTCTGATCTTTCAACATGTACTCCAATATCTGGCTCCACGGTTTTTATTATAAGACCATTTAGCAATTCGTATTATACACCCCACAGTTGAATATTCCTTTTGCAATTGACTTTAATCCACTCCAGCCTTCTTGTTGCTAAAATGAGAAACAGTGTAAATAAAGTGATCCATACAAGCCCACTCAGCAGGCAGATGTCACAGTCTTCAGACTTCAAATCTCTATTGTTTTTCTCTGTATATTGATAGTAAGCTACAAAATTCAGAAGCACCTCCTTGGAACACCCTCACAAGGGCATTGGGAGATTTGGAAAGCCCTGAGGATTCTAGGATCCATGTTGGAAGCAGGCTTGGAGTGTGGCAAAGTGAAATGGGGTGGGCTCAAAGCTGGTCCTCAGAGCAGTGTCACCACTTGGCATCCTTTTGCCTTCATGTGACAGAAATCCCAAGTTTATTTCACATAAAATATTAGTAAATAAGTCAAAGTCCCATCCAGGTAATAAAAGGTGCAGTTTTAGTTAGGAATAGAAGTCTCCTTTCTATCAAGAGTACAATCATGATACCAAATGTCTTACAAGGCATTGTTTACAGTTTTCTCCTCTACACAACAAAGAAAACAAATCTTCTTTTACTATGAGGCAATTTGAGACCTTATTTATTCTTATGCAACAAACCTTCATTTCTGCTCTTGTTTTTGTTTTTGCTTTTTCTCTCTCTGCACATCTGTTTCATTTTTAAAGGATTTTTTTTTCCAAGGCTTGTTCATAGATAGTGGTTGGCTGGTATGACACTAGAAACCAAAGTCCTGAGATAAACCGAACATTTCCCCCAACATTTCAGTTAGGCATGGGAAAGATTTTTTCCTCTTTTCCATTGATTTCCTTAGTAGAAAGATTCTTTTTAAGAATACAAAGTAGAAATCACCCTCATTCCTGTAAACTCACACAATGGGATGTTTAAAAATTAAGGAAATACTTTGCACACTTCGACATGTGTCAGTAGACAAGAACAGTAAGTGATGTCTTTCCTTTGGGTTACTCGCATTGCAATAGACATTGTGTTTGGTTTTTGTGTGTGTCAAGACTCATTTCTGCACAGAGCCTATCCCTTAGACTTTTCTGTGAGCCCCTCAGAGCCATCTTCCTCAGCCTCCAGGGTCAGCTAACCTGCTTTTCCTCACTCATCTGCTCATATATTCTTTCCTGAGGCTTCTCTGTCAGTTAAAAAGGGCTGTAGTCTATGTTTCGTGCTGTTGACAAACATGTTTATGTGAGCAGTTGAAACGAGAAGCTTGTGTGAAAAGAATGAATGTGGGCTTTGTTTTGCTTTGTTCATTAGATTTTGGTTATTTAAAAGCACATGGAAGAAGTACAATAAAAAGAGGGGAAAGCCAATCAATCCTTTGGCTTGATTTGGTTTATGAACTTTCTAAAAACATTTATTAAGGAAAATAATTGGTAAATTTTTTCCAAGTATAAATAAGCCCTCAAGTTTTAAACATGGGTTTTAAACATTTTATGGTGATCTTTTTTTCATGAGGAAACAAAACAGTAGATTTATAATTCCTAGTGAAAACATACTCTTGAAATGTTTCATCTTCGTCATTTATTAATCTTTATTCCCTATCCTACTTCTGAAATCATCTCCTTCGGATGGCTTGGGTGAGAAGATGAGCAGGTAGTCCCCTAGGTACCTTTTAGAAAACACTGCTTTCTCAGCTTTGCTTAGAGCCTTCGGCCTTTGAAGTCACTTCCCAAGATCTTCCCCTCTTGTAAAAGTCTCATGGTGAGCAGCCACCTGCACTGAGGGGGGCTAATCCATTAGAGTTTCCAACTCTAAGAAGGTGCCATGGTGCCTGGGGCAACCAGGAGCTTCAGTCCTAGCACCTGCTGGGGGACGGGTCTGGGAGGCTCCTTGTTACAGACATTAGATGGGTCAGGACATAAACACAGGCGCCTTTCATCTGACCCAGCGATGAGAGGGCGGGGCAGGGGGAATTCCTTTTCTAATTACTTTACGGGTCACTTCTGGGAGACTCATGTCAATGTCTGACCTTCCTAATCTATCGGAGAAATTTCTGCAAGAAAAAAAAAAAAAATCACACGCGATCTAAGCTGCCGGCTTTTTCCTTCTGTAAATGGGCATTTGTGATCCTGCGAAGCAGTGATGCCTGAGAGAGGGAAATCTGGGCCACTCTGCTGAGCTTTTTAAAGGCGCTCCCGCCTTACTATCTCTTAGGTTGTTTGGGTGTTNTAGCCTGAGTTTCACTGAGCTTGAAGACTTGAGACATGTTCCAACTGCTGGACTGATCCCATCTTCTTGAGTTAATCTCTCCAAATTTTAGCCACAGAGCAAAACACCAAGGGTGTGGGAGCTGCTGCCGCTGGTCAGCTGGCACATAGTTTCAGGAGGGTCAAGGGAGACAGGAGATGTGAGGGCTTGGTGAGAGGAATAAAGTTCCACAATCAGCTTAGGTACAGAGACCCCAAACTTCAGTCCTCCTTTGCTCTCCTATTACTAACACTCTTATTCCTGTGGGGTGGATTTCTCTTTTCTTTTCTCATCCTGGACTCAGTCATTAACATGTCGGACAACACCAACAGTAACNTACCTGTTTTCAATGAAAAAGACAAGACTTTCATTTTTTTATACAGGGTAGATAGAATTCCTTAAGGAAAATGCAAAAAGAGAAACAAAACAAATAAAAATCAGACAAGCCAAACCCAAACCGAACGTTTTTAATATTTTGAAATGCAGTTTTATCATTACTTTTCTGAGATACAAATTAATGTTCAAAATGAGATTATANGTAATAGATACATTTATTTAGCACTAAATATGAACTCCAACATGGTTAAATGATATGNCTATTATATGGATGTCTATTCTATAATATTCTGGACAGTGTTTACCATACAATTTCTTTCAGGAGAAGATAAGCTGTCTGCTATGTCATGTTCTGATTTGAATAAAAAAAATAAGAATCATAATGCTCAGTGTGGCATATTATATCATTTTATTGTATACTTTCTAAAATATTTATTTAGTTCAATCTTTCCATATACTGTTTTTAGGTCAGAGATATGAAAACATTCTTTGAAATGTGACACTAGTGAGATTGATTAAGAATGGCAAAATATTCTGAATTAAAATCAATGTCTCCCTCTGATAGCAAAATGATGTCAGAGNGTCTCAGAATCTGACAGACATCCTGCCAAAGGCAAGAAAATTGGCCCACACCTTTTCTTTTCTATGAGAAGTAGACTTTGAAGGCAATATTTTATTCCTAGACAAATTAGTTTTTGANTAAAGTTTTTCAAATTCATATTAAAATTCTTAGAGCTACAAAATATTTATTTCAAGAAAAAAGTAAAAATTTTCAGAAACTAAAGGCTTTTTTGAGGTCTGAAATTCCTTGAAAAGTTACACACCCTTCCCTTCAAAAACAAAAACAAAAAACAGGTTCTTCTAATCACTAAAAATTAGCATCTTATACACTTCTTAATTACTAAAAGCTGATTAATGAAAAACAATTTGCTTTTCCACTGTAAAGAGTGAATATTTAGTCTATTTCAAGGTCCAATCCTTTTTTCTCTTATTTTTTAAGTTNTACAAAACAATGTTTCATGATACCATTTTTATACAGTTATATGATCATATACTTTTATCATATTCACCTGCCATCATCTCTCATCTCTCTTGTCCCCTCTTCCCCTCCTCCTGGTATCCTTNNTCCTAAGCAGATCTCCCAAGGTCCAAATTTCTAAAAGCAATGTTCACCATCTCTTTACCTGGTTCCTTCCTGGGTGTTGTTGGAATCCAGTCATGTGTACACNGTGTAGGGATATGCAGTGGTCCCTGAACAGCCCATTGGATATGATGCCTCTATCCTAGCAAGTCATGTTGATCCTGTTCTGTTTTGTTCAATGTTCAGTAAAATGTGGCAGTACACTTGGTCCTGGTGCTGGAGCTCATGGTTCCTCCCATGAGGGTACATTCAGGAATCTTGTCCTCTCAATCTCAGGCATGCTCTGATGCCTTGTGACCAATTTTTTTCTACTTTTCTGGATCCTCCCCTTGATGACCATATCATATATATTTAAGAGCTTTATACATCCTTAGGCACAAGACCATGCTCTATAAACAAACACTCATTAGAATTTAGAAGTGATGNCTACTGGATATGTCTTTGAGTCATAATCTTCCATGTGTATGCCTTTCTATGCCTTCCTTGCTGTCTTTCAGAAAGAAATAAAGCTGGTTGCTCACTGTGACCGTGTTCCAAAACACATTTATGATGCCACAGACATTTTTTTGTGATGAATATTCACTGTATAATTATTTGTAATGCTGGAATTACACATCTTTGGAAGAAGTGTTCTAATTTAGCATGAGTGCTGGGGAGAGTAGTCACTGTCCCCAAATACTTGTAATAGAGTCTATAAGTTTTTCACATGTAGCAATGTTCAACTATAAGCTATAAGCACAATGAGAAATACATAGATCTGAAACAGATTCATATAAATACAGCACACAAATGCAAGGAAAACAGGACTTGAGGAAACAGGACTTGAACAAACTAAGCCAAGGAGTGTTCTGTGGAAGATTATTATCCTTTGGAAACTTTCTATTTGTGGCTTTCCTTACCTGTGTGAAGTATTACTTCAAAACTNAATATTGCTGTGTGATAGAAAAAGTATGTCTCAGTTATCTGGTTAATGCACATTTTAAAGCATCTAATTGGAAAATATCATTATTTCTCTTTTAAATTTTATGAATGCAATGGAAATATTGATATGATCAGCCAGAGAGCAGACAGCTTATAAGACGAATTGCTAAATAGTCTTAATACAAAACCCAGAGTCAGATATTGGGGTGAAAAACTGAGAGATCAGAGGAACAGGACAAGCCACAGACAACCTTACCTCATTGACACCTCAGTCTCCAAAGAGACCTACTTCCTGTATACTCACACCTATATGCTTTTCTGTTACATCATTTCAGCTACATCATTTCCTCTTCCTGCCCAGCTCTGTCACTTCCTGTCTGTCTGTACAGACCTCTAGACCTTTATGGTTAGTGCTGGGATTAAAGGTATATATACCACCATGCCTGGCTCTGTTCCCAGTGTGGCCTTGAACTCACAGAGATCCAGAAAGATCTATGCCTCCCAAGTGATAGGATTAAAGGAGTGTGCTACCATGGCCTGACCTCTATGTTTACTATAGTGGCTGGCTTTTTCCTCTGATCCTCAGATAAACTTTATTAGGGTGCACAATACATTGGGGACACAATACATCACCATAACAGCTATTTAAGGGAGTAAAACACACCTCTTATATCATATTTGTGCAGGGATGGAACAAGATGGAATGGAGGGCAGTAGAGCAAATGGGATGATCTTCTGATGAAACCTCATGACTCACAAGAAAAGCCTTTGTGGTCTTCTGCTATAAGCTAGGTACCTGGTACTTCTGATAGGTGTTCTGTTTTCAGAAAGAAAAAATGCAATTATCTATAAAGAAAAACTGCACAATTTGTTTTTGCAAGGTAATCAACCTATTTTTTAAAAACTGAATCATCATGCTGTTATAAATAGATTTGGAAAATATTGAACCAAGGCAGGGGACAGACTGGCCTGCAACAAGCAGAAAGGGAAAACATCCTGCACACACAAACATAGACTGATACCAGGTCCTGAGAGCACTTGCTACACATGTCTGATGGCCTGCGTTCAATCCCCAGAAATCATGTTTTCTGAGTCCTATAAAAGTACTGTGACATGTGCACACACACGAGCACACACACACACACATACACACACACACACACATACACGTGCATACACACATAATACTTTAATAATAATAATAATAATAATAATAATAATAATAATAATAATGAAGTCCAAACATATTTCTTCTATAGTGTTAATTTCCTTTCACTGGTTGAAGTGAGCTTTGGTGTCAGCATTATCAGAATTTAATAATGAATGAATATTGTTATTTTATTCTTGGAAAGATTATGCATTTGCTTTAAGAGGGAAACATTTATTCTCTTTGATTATGACGGTGCTCATCAATTTTTCATTTCTCTCATAAGTGCTCCTGATCAGGATAATGAAGCTGAGATGAGCAATTCATCAGCCCCTGATGCAGATCAGTCCAGGGCTTCCATTATTCTAGAAATTCACCCTCATTTATCCAGTGCAATGCAGATATTAATCCTGTCCCTTCCTTAGATTTTTCTTCATCTTTTAGAGATTGATAAATGAAAAAGTGCTTTGTAAAAAGGATCAGGGAACTCGGAAGTGCTACACAAATGTAAGGTATTATTATTTAAAATTATGATCCATGCTCAGTGTTTTGAATGGTGCTTTTTGTTTAATCATGATGCCTGGTTCTTCTTGATTGCTTGGAGGATCAACCAAAATGGCTCGTTGATTGGTAAATGAATGTCACACTCTTCTTTTCATGTAGGCATCTGTAATGATCATTACTCCCGACTCAAGGATGACATGCAGTCAGAAGGGATGGGAACGCGGCTCTTTAACATTTCATGATTCCATGCTGTCAGATAAATGGCACAAATTTCAGGTATTCTTCTGCACCCCATTCTGTCCTACTCTGTCCCTAATTTCTCTGACATTAATGGACATACAACTCTACCTTATGAAACTCTCATTCCTGACAATTCCTTGAATCTCACTTTAACTTTCTTCCCTCGGAAAATAATTCTCAGTTTAGCATTAGAAACATATAGAACCTTATCGAATAAATTTTCCTTGTGCTCTGGTGTCCTGGATGTCTTAGACACTATAAATTAGCTTGTCTTGAAAGCCTTCAGTTGGATACAATCATGTTGTGAACAAACAAACTCATCTTCACCTTTGTTCAAGTTGGAATTCCTTATCCTTGTGCCTCTATCCTAGCCGCTCTGTACTAGCCATATGGCCCTCTGTAANCTATGCTTGTTCTCTAAGCCCCTGATGAATGGAAAAAATNAGAGGTCATTGGAAGGAGGGGATTCTTAAATACAAGCATTTCTTTTACTAGGGCAGTATTGTTTTTAATACAACACTAAGGGATCCCTAACGAGATGGTTGCTCTACAGAGCAGTAGAATTCAACCTGCCATATAGTAAATAAGGGATAAGAAACTTGATTTTATTTAAAAGAATGCTAGTAACCAGGAAGTAGACTAATGCTTACCTTTTAAAGAATTATATTTATCTTTATTTATATGCANGTGTCTATGTGAGTACATGAGCATTTGGAGGTGCACAGTGACCAGGAAAGGGTATCAGATCTCATGGAGCTAGAGTTATAGGCAGCTGTGAGCCACCCAAACTGGGTGCTGGGATCTGAACTCCAAGGAAAAGCAGCAAGTGCTCCTAACTGCTGAGCAATTCTCCACCTCCAAATCTTTATCTTTTAAAGTTTGGGAAATTTTCTTCTGAATATCACAAAGCAAGTTAAGGGCAGAATTTCCCCATAAAAAAAACACAACAGAGCTGGGCACTGACTAAAGTCCATTTGAGACTTTGGGATACTGTTTACCAGGTCTGACTGTGTGGGACATTCAATACTGAATGCAGATTCTCACATTTAAAAGTAAGCTAACAATCTGAAAACACTGTGAATGCAGGCCTTTAGCATTTTTTTAATGTATGAGATTATTTAAAAGGAGGGTCAGTGTAGTGGTTTGAATAAGAATGGCCCTCATAGGCTCAAACATTTGATTGAATGCTTAGTCACCAAGGAGTGGCACTATTTGAAAGGATTAGAAGGATTAGGAGGTATGGCTTTGTTGGAAGAAGTATGTCACTGGGGTGGGTTTTGAGGTTTCAAAATCCCATGCCAACCCCAGAGTCTCTCTCTTAGCTTGCAGATCAGGCTGTACCTCTCAGCTACTCCTTCAGCACCATGTCTGCATGCCACCATGTGCTGTGGAATAATCCTGTTATACACTCTAAAAATTTGTCACTTGAACTGGCTTAATGCTCCCCACCATTATGATAATGGAGTAACCTCTGAAATGATAAGCAAGCCCTAATTTAAATTTGTTTTATTTTTTTTCTTATGACTTGTCTTGGTCATGGTGTCTCCTCACAATAGAACAATGATGAAGACAGTCCAGTAAAGGAAGAGGCTCTTTTAGATATAAATAGCTTATCCAATAGCCTAAGAAAAATACATGCTGAAGAAATGTTGATTGTAACTGGTTTGGCAGTATCCTATTATTTATATTTCTTACAAGTGAGCTTTTTCTAAACTTGAAAATGAAGCCAGTGCTCAGCAGCTCCTAAAAGGAGTTAGTTTCCTTGTGTGTTAAACACTTGTCACTGACTCACTTTGAGCCAATACAGGACTAATGTGTTGTTTTCTTGACAGTGTATTTCAGAGAGGAAGAATAAGGGATGTATTTGTTATGAAAACAAAGCAGTTTATCTTCTGACTGATGGAGCTGTAGGACAGGTGAATAGTTTAGGATGTGGGTACAGAAGAAATGGTATGAAGTTGCTAAAAAGACCAGGTCAGAATGGCAAGGAATCAAAGAGCACTCTGGGACCTGTCAGGGTGGCAGAAGCATTTAATAAAATAGCAGACCACACATCTTGTCATGCTCATCCTTAGTAATTACTTACATAGGACTTTTATGAAGATGTCTACCTAGGTACATCATCAGTCTAGTTAATGATGAGACATGCCCTGTTTATACTGATTTCCATGTAGTGTGGTCTGGTAATTGGATGGCTATGGCTTTCTCACCACTTGTAGACCCACCATCTTTTAGACTTACAGCCTTTGACTGGATACTCTCCAGGCAGGAGGCAGGTAGAGAGAATTAACCTTGAGAATCACAGAACTTATTCTTAATGATAGGTCCAAATGTGGCATAATTCTGTTCCACTAGGAAACCTTAGTCTCATGGTCTCAGATAGAGGCTAAAGAGTCCAGAAAGATGGAGAAATCAGCCAGAAGCACAATGAAACCCTACAAGATAGTTTCCATCTTCTGCAGGGAGTCAGCTGCGCGAGTCTCAGGGGGCTCTGTGATGTTNTTGCAGCAGCCCCAAGCAGGGCCTAAGTGAGAAAAGCATGTCTAGGTTTCATGTGTTAGAGCTTCTTTAAAGGAGGCGTGATGCTAACAAGACATGATCAGAGCTTAGCCTCAGCAAGGCAAGGAAAGGAGTCCAGAGCAGAGCAGTAGCCTTTGGAAAGAGGAGAACTGATCCAAAGTTGGCACATGTGGACCAGGACACTGAAGTTAGAAAAACTGAGCAGAGGAAGGTAACTGTTGAGATGCAATGACTGACTCATGATGGGTTTTCAGAGTTGAGATTTAGAGATGGAAAATGATGTCCGG
>LZPO01055518.1:43300-53450 GCA_001675575.1 Neotoma lepida | reverse complement strand
AAACAGCCTCCCTCCTTTGAGAGACTTCAGGAACCTGTCAGGATTAAGACAGAGTTCACGCTCTTCAGCAATGACTTCAAGATCTGGCTGTTTCTGTGTTTACTTTTAATCTAAACTACACCACNTGACTTGTTGCTAATCTGGTGAGCGCTGCTGTCTAGTGTGTCCTTAAGAATTCTCTGCAGTCTCCTTTCTGTTTCTCACTCCCTGATCACCAGAGGCTGTAACAGGAGAACGCTAAACAAATGAGCTTCTGTTTCCAAGGGGCCGTTCTTGCCGCCATTAGATTACCCTCATATTATAAGAGATTGCTGCCTGGGAGGGCTTTACTTTCTGTAATAATCTCTTTACAGTTCCTTGATTTCATAGATGATAAAGCAAAATAAGCAGTTTGGGATTCTATATAGAAAAAAAGTGTTATTGAAATCCCTAGTTACCTAGCACNTAATTTCCTGTAATACTTCTACTGTGGAGCACAGAAGTGTCTTTTGATGGGATTAATCATGGGGGCTTTAACATGAAAATTACACTAAAGAGGGCTTTTTTTGTGTATATTTGCTTTTGTTTTTTATAAATGAGTGGAATGCCGTATCCTAGGGACCATTTCCACTCAGTAGGTGAGCTAACCATAATACGATTGCAGCTTGCTGAAAATAATTTGAACACCCAGTTTATTTGCCTGAAAAAAAATCTCAAAAACGCACAGTGAATTTTAACCAACATAAAGATATTTGGTTAGACCCTATACAATATATGTGCAGGTTAAAAATGAAGGAATATGAGCAGTTTCATAAAGTTTGACTGAAAATATTAGAAGAAATAAAAAAGAATAATAATGTAATGGCCTAAATTCTTACAAGACCTGGACGAGCAGAAGGGAAGGGTTCTGTAAAAATAAAATAAGGCAGGAGGCAGAAGGCGGCATTGCCCAATGACACAAGCCTGATGGCCTGAGTTCAATTCCTGGATCCCACATCAAAACTGGGTGTGTTGGTGCACACCTGCAACCCCAGCAACCTTGTACTGAGATGGGAGGCAGAGACAGGAGAATCACCAGGAAGCTCAGGGCCCAGCCAGCCTGGAGTGCACATTACAACAGTAGAAATAGCAGGGGAGACTCAGCCTGTGGGTGAAGGGTGAGGACTAACTCCTAAAAGTTGTCTTCTGTCCTCTGTGCAGCTGTGCATGCATGTGCACAAACACACATATCACACACACATACAGTATGCACAAATAGCACACACAGACATCCCACATACACACACTACACTCACACACACCCAACACACCACATACACACACAAACACATGTATCACACACACACACCACACATAAACATGACACACACACACACCACAAACACACACTACACTCACACACGCACACACATAAACACACACACACAAATAAAGTAGGGCAAGTGGGCATCCAGAAGCCTTGTCTGTTCTGGGTCTTTTGCATTTGTTAAAATGTAATGGCATCTGACTTTTGTGGAATGTTTTCAACACTGTACAGCTTATCTCTCTAAACAGCCTCTTGGTCTGTGTTTGTCATCTATATGGTTCTTGCTTGCACAATCTGAGAGGTATTTTCATTTGCAAGGTATTTTAATCTACATTTTCCTAAGTAAGAAAACTGAAGTTCTAAGAGCTGACTAGTTTTGTCTGACCCTAGAAGTTCTCCTTAGAATCACCAAGCCCTTTGACAACACCTTGTATGAGAAGACCTAGCTGCTGGGAAGTGTATGGATGCTCTGGTCTGTGCTAATATCAAGAGGGGCTCTATAACGAAGAACACACTTCAGAAATTTTTCTAAATCCTCCCAGGTTTTGCCTGTTCTTTTCCCCTTTGTGTACCAGAGCNTTAAACCACCAGGTGTCAGAGTCAGATTGGAAGAGTAATCATTTTAGTTCCTGCTGTACCTATACTATTCTATTTATAGCTAGAACCTCAGGTAGATGCCTCATCTTTTTTTTAACCTACCAAGTATGTATCAAAGGTAGAAAATAACTCAATTACCACGGTCATCATGTACAGGAATGGTGCATGAAGATGCTGTGATGGTAATGGGGCTTCTGTCCCCTTTACTGCTGGGGATGGGGGCTATGGATGTGTCCTTCAAGTGTGAAGGTGCATTAAGCAACTCTGTGACCTGAGCATAGATGATTCAATCCCAAGTAGTCAGCCCTAATCACATATACATATAAGTAACACTAAATGAAGCCAGCAGGTTGTATTTTAATTTTGTGTGTGTGTGTGTGTGTGTGTGTGTGCAATAATAATTAAATAAGATGCCATGAATTTGAGGAGCACAGAAGAAATCATAGGCAGGAGGAAGGATGATATAAATATGGTGCTTATATACAAAATTCTCAAAAAATAAATTAAAGGATGTATCTCTTTCAACTAATCCCTCACATCAAATCTGGTAAGGCAGAAGCAATATAGGCTGAACTACAGAGGCCACCTGGCTTTAGGATGCAGCCTTTGTGTGGCTCTAATNTCATCNTATGTGCTAGGAGTTTCCTAAGAAGCTTGTAGGAGAGAAGAACTGGACTTTTCCAAGAAAGTTAGTTTATTGATATGTTTATTAGAATATTATTTTTTTATTGCTCATTCATGTTAAGCATTCTGCCAAGAGCAATGGAGATATGTATTGTTTGAATGAGTCTTCAGGAGAGAGAATGAAGGGATCCTGACAAGTGTCAGTGACACAGTGCTCTGTAGATCTGTGTGGTNATTTGAATGAAAATGGTCCCCATAGGTTCAGAGGGAGTGGCATTATTTAAAAGGATTAGACCATGTGGCCTTGTTGGAGTAGGTGTGGCCTTGTTGGTGGAAGTGTGTCAAGGGGGTGAGCTTTGAGGTTTCAAATGCTCAAGTCAGACCTACAGTTTCTTTCTCTTCCTGATGCCTGCCAGTCCAGATGAACTCTCAGCTCTTTNACCAGCACCATGTCAACCTGCATGCCACCATGCTTCCTGCCATGACNATAATGGACTAAACCTCTGAACTTGTAAGTCAGCCCCAATTAAGTGCTTTCCTTTATANGAGTTGCCATGGTCATGGTGTCTCTTCACAACAATAGCACACTGACTAAGACAATCTGTGATCAGGACAAAAGGAGCAGAGTAGATAACGTGCTACACCATTGAATCAGAGAAAGTCTCTGTTCACACTAGAATCTTCACTCTAGGGGGCTGGCATTCTTCAGTGTTCACCTCACTTAGGGGTGAACATCTATTTATCTTGGGTACATGCCTCTGGTCCAAATGGATCACATGTGTATGCTATGATTGATGAAATAAGGGTGTCTTCAGCTGACATGAAATAAACATGAAGAGAGATGATAGGCAACAGAGAGGAAGAAAGGAGTCTATCTTTATGTGTAGAAGCACTTCCTCATTTATATATAATCATGGAAAAAACAGCCTTTGTAAGATTTGCTTGAAATGAGGGGACTGGGTATCCTGAGGGAAGAGGGAGCTTCAGCAGCTTGGAAAACTGATGGTCAACTACACTACAAGGAAAAGTGTCCATAGTCCTGGACATTGTTTCTCGGTGCCTAATGAACTTCATACAACTAAAACTCAGTTTCTGTACAGCAAGAAGAGCATAAAGGAGTACTTAGTACGAAATTATCAGCTAATATTTACTAAAATGGGACCATCTCCATGACAAGTACACAAGTCATGTCAAAGGGAATTAGTCTGCATTCTCTTAGTTTAGTTCTTAAATCCAGGATCAGCTGCATCAGAAGCACAGAGAGTACTCGATACAAAGACAGCTTCTTAGGACCTTTCCAGATCTACTGATTTAGAATGTCTGTGGGGAGAGCCCTTAACTGTTCATAANAAATAGTAATAATAAAATTCTCAGTGATTTCCAGACCTACCATTTTAGGAAGCACCACTAGAGAAGTTCGGTGTTACAAAGCAGTGTGAACCGGGCGTGCTGACTCATGTGTATAATCTCATCACTCAGGAGGTTGAGGCGGGAGGAATGTCATGAGTTCAAAGCCTGCTTGGACTATATGAGTTCCAGAATATCCTGAGCTACCCTGTAGAAAAAAAAGAAAGAGAGAGAGAGAGAGAGAGAGAGAGAGGAAGAGAAATTCTTGAAATAGGCAGAATATGAGGGGGCAGGAATTAAATCCGTGTTTAGAATGTGAATAACAGCCTTGATATTTCTATCTTGAAACTCAGCTAGACAGTCCCTTGCTGAAAATCACCAACTGCAACCAACTCCAGAAACACTAATCAATCTGGGATTCAGAAATTTTATGTAGATTGTCTTCTTCTCCCCACTGCCTCCTTTCTTCTTTCCTCTCCCTTATTATTAGGTGATGTTATGATTTGAATACAAAATGCCCTCTGCTGGCCCTTGTGTTAAAGTTTGGTTGCCAGTTGATAGGGCTTTTTGGAAATGAGTAAGAGATCCTAAGGGCTTTGACGTCATCCACATGTTGCTCTATTGATGGAGTCATAAGTTGGTGACATTCCTGGGAGGAGGAGGAAGAGGGTCACTAGATGAAGGCCTTTGAAGAGTGTATCTTTTTCCTGTCCTTTGGTGTCACTATCCCCGCTTACTGACTGCCACATTCCCACCATTGCTAGATTCTTCAGACCTGGCAGTAGTGGGGCTTGCTCACCAGGGGCCACACACTCTAAAATGTAAATCAAAATAAATCTTTCCTCACCATAAACTGTTTTCCTGAAGTATTGTTACAATGACAAAAAACTAAATAAATAATACAAATAGTAAGGGAGACGTGACTTAAAATCATGAAAGTAGCATTAAAATATTTTCTGATGGGGAATATAGGGAAGTTGGAGTGGGTGTGGTCAGTAGGTAGGCTATTTCATTGTATACGTGTATGAGTTTCTCAAAAGTTAAGAAAAAACGTAAAAGAATCTTTCAAAATCTTTGACCAAATGGCTTTTTTATACAGCAATGTAAAATAGGAAGTTTTCCATGCCTTCAAGGGGAGTGCCTCATTTAGTGAGGTCTCCATGTTTGGGAAGATCTGTTGAATGTGGATGCAGGATACAACAGTCTCCTAATATGGATAGGAGCTTTGTATCAGAACTGAAGATCAGTACTCACGAACTGTGCTACCACACAAATGGAATGTTTTATTTTTTATTTTTTAATCTAGAAAGATAAAACTGACAAATGTGACTTGACTTACTTTTTAGGAGCTATGATATAAGAAATATGGTTTTGAGTTGGCCATCCCATTAATAAGATGAAAGACGGGAAGAGAGAGGGAGGTTGATTAATGCAGGGCAATAAATGTGGGTAGTAAAAGGGGGCAAGCATTTCTTCTTGGAGAATNGCTGGTTTGGGTATTGAAGAAAATAGCATTCTCTAGTAACTGCACATGTAAGCCCATGCAGTTGGGTCAGGGCTCTGCNTCTGTGNCAACTGGTAAGTTTCATAATCTCTAGCAATAATTTGAAACTGCTTTTAATTCNGAAGCAGTTTTAGATTCAGAGAAGCTCTGTGAAGTGNGTATAGACAGCCAACATGCAAGGTCCCCGATAATATATTGTATTGTATTATATTATATTAGAAGGTTGTATTTGTTACAGTTAGTATTGCAATGTCACCAACATGGTGTTAGCTAAAATTCAGGAGTCATTAAGAATTTCTTCACTGCCTACTGACCAGCACTGTCCCAGGATATCATATTAAATTTAGCTGCATATCTGCTCAGCCTCCTCTTGACAGTTTCTCAGACTTTCTTGCTTTGATGACTCTCACAGTGTTGAGGAGCACAACTCACATGATTTCCTCAAATTAGGATTTGTCTCATGATATTTTTTCCAGATTATACTATAATGTTTGCTTGGGGGACACNGCATAGGGAATGTGCTATACACATTGTGTTTAAGGTGATTTGTATCACAATGACATTATTACTGAGATGAAGTCTCCAGCCCCTGGTTAAGGAAGTGAGTAACAGGTTTCTCCACTAAGTGACTTTCTCTACCATTCATGTAGGTTTTTAAAATAAGGCAACCAGCACAGGGCACATGTAAGNAATGGAGANCAATTCTCTACTTCTTTAAAGGAGAGAGCTGCCTGCATTNTTTGGAATTCGTGTGTGTAGAAGGTTTGTCTATTTTTTCTCAGTTATTCATATCAGTATAAAATCAGTAATTCTTATTTTATACTCTGGGTTATTATCCAACATGACTATTGATTTTGGCAATTAAGCTCTTTTAGCTTTGTCCCCTGGGCATTTTTCCATTTGGTTCCAGTAAACCTTTGACATATTCCTATTACTGTGAGTGTATCTTTTTTGGTCTTTGTTTTCAATACTTCCTTGACTTTTCATCTTGTTTATTTCCTGCCCCAATTCTGGAATAAACTAATGCTCTGAGGACTCCTGATTGCTTTTATTAGATGATAATACAAAAAGATAATAGTATTGGGTTCAGTGTTTGTGTATGTATGTGTGTACAGATATATATGGGGCTCCAGAGATGGAGTGAAAAAATGTGATGCTATAATCTATAGAGGGGGAATAGTACCGACTTAGCAAACTCTATAAATAACATCTCAGAAGACTGATANAATCACACGTAAATGGATAGCAGGTAGCTGAAAAGGCAGTTACACTATGGATTAGAGTTGGAGACAGCAATATAAATTTATGGGTAGCTCGAATCCTAATTGGACCTAATAATAAAAATTCAGAGTCAGATATAGGGGTAAATGGTGAAAGATCAGAGACACAAAGGAGCAAGCCACAGCTACCTCTTACCTNGCCAACCCCTCAGCTGAAAAGCTCCTGTCTCTGCCCGCCTTATATTCCTCTCTCTGTGCAGCCAGATCACTTTCTGATTCCTCCTCCCTAGTGCTGGGATTAAAGGTGTGTGCCTCCACTGCCTGGCCTCTATGGTTAGCTGGTGGCTAGCTCCACACTCTGATCTCTGGACAAGCTTTATTTGTTAGAGCACAAACAAAGTATCACCACATTTATGTTTATCCTAATATAGATACACATGATCCCATGCAACACTATGTATACATACATATACATGTATCATAATCCATACATGTCATTATGCATATATATGCACACACACACCTTTATTTAAAAATTCCTCCCAAAGGCTCTGGAAATCAATTTTTAATACTATACTTGAATTTTATATTATGTAATGAAAAGTTGTCATGTAGAATATATACTTTCTATGACTCAATTTTTCCCTCAAATCACTCTAGGTATGTACCATAGTTTATCTCTCCATTCCCCTTTGACTTTTATAGGTTGCTTCCAGTCGGAGAAGATTGTGAACAAAACTACCATAAATATTGACATTCCGTCAATATTTATGCCAAGGCAGGAGGATTATAAGTTTGAATCCAGCCTAGGCTAAACAGTGAGTTCCAGGACAGCCTGAGCTACATAGCAAGACCCTGCCTCAAAAATAAAGAAATAAAAATAAAATTCGGACAATAAAGTGATTAAGCAAGTTTGTAATTAGAAAGAAAGATTGTGTCATAGTTCTGATATCATTAACTCTCTAGTCTTAGCCTGTGGTTGATATATTGTGCACCCCAATAAAGCTTTCCTGGGTTCAGAGAACAGAACAGCCACTAGATTAGACATAGAGGCCAGTAAATGGTGCCACACACGCCTTTAATCCTAGCATTCCAGAGGCAGAGATCCATCTGGATCTCTGANTTCAAGGCCACACTGGAAACAGCCAGGCATGATGGCATACACCTTTAATCCCAGGAAGTGATGGCAGGAAGCAGAAAGATATATAAGGCATGATAACCAGAAACTAGAGGCCTCTTAAGGTTTCAGTCTTTGAGCAGCAGTTCAGCTGAGATTCATTCTGGTGAGGACTCAGAAGCCTGCAGTCTGAGGAAACAAGATCAGCTGAGGAGTTGACAAGGTGAGGTTGGCTGTGGCTTGTTCTGTCTCTCTGACCTTTCAGAATTTACCCCAATACCTGGCCTGGTGTTTTCAATTAATAAGACCATTTCAAGATTCACTCTTACATTAGGCAAATTATTCAGTTCTTTCTAGAACTATCAGATATTCTGTTATATATAGAATAGGAATAACAATAGTAGGTTGTGGAATGAGATAGTGAATGCAAAAAGTTTAAATAAGTGCCCTGTACAAATGCCTAATGAATATTAATGATAAGAATGATATTGACAATGATAATGGTGATTAGCCAAGCATATTCAGAGCGGAGTAGGAAGTGCCTTTTCCTACCTTACTTTAATGCTGGCTTTTTAAAAGAATGTCTATATTGAGAACCATTTCATATACCAGAAACTTCCCCACTTTAAATGTGCNATTTCATATTTTTATTATATCTGGAGTTATGTGTCACCACTACTTTAGAATCTGTTCTCATAGCTCAAAATAACCCCATATCCACTAGCAGTAACTTGCTCTGCCACACCCACCTCAGTCCCAGGAAACTGTCAGTCTGTTCTCTGCCTCCCTAGAAGTGTATTTTGGATTAATGGAATCTTCTAGGGCATNGTCTTTTACATAATCTCTTCAAGGTCATCCATGCTCATCTATCANGACTTTATTTTCTCTCCAAAAGTTCTTTTAGGGTGTGGACACAGGATGTTTTATTCATCCACCCATCTGATAAGGGGCATTGGAACTGGCCTCAATTAGGGGCTGTAATGATCANTGCTTTAAGTATTTACATACAAGCTTTTTTTGTGAACACATGAGTAGGAACCATATTTAAGATGAAGAGGGGAATGAAGAAGGAGACTGCTAAACAATTTTCCGTATTCATTTCCTAGGTAAAGTGTATTTCCCAAAGAAATCAGAAAGGTTAGCCAGCAGCCTTTAGCACATACAATGAAAGGGGTTATTAGTAGAAGTTCAGTATCATATAATTTTAAAGACACTTTTATAGGCCCTAGAGGTTTTGACATCAATCTCACGTTGTTTCTATGTGCTGTNTTAACAACAATTGGCATACTCCTTTAGGTGAAAAATCGTACCCATCTAAGCCAGGGAAACGAGGCTGTTTTAGGGAGTGTGAAATTCAATTGACTAGTACATTTCAGACCAAGTGTGCTCGCTGGCTCTTTATTTCCGGAACTTGTTTAGTATACAATTCACAATTGAGTGTCTTTTCCTTAGCAACCTGATTTGGTTAGGAGCTCTCTGGAGCCCAAATCTATTTTGTTTACTCTATTGAATTTCTTCCAGTGCTTTGTTCTGAGGAGCTAAGATGGCTAGTGCTCAGAGAAACCCAGGCCTCACTGACTGTCATTCAACTGCAGTGCACCTATGCAGCCTGAGTTGACCTCCAANTGCAAATGAAGTTATGCCTTTCAGCTTTTGATTCTGTTCTGGATGAAGCTCTTTCCTTCAGTATTGCTATTTTATTAACAAATTGCTGTATNTTATTTTTTTTACAAGACAGTCATATTCATGTAAGGTATTCTTAACTCTAATAATGCTTTTATGTGTGTGTTGTGTGTATAAGTGTGCACAGATATGCATGTGTCCAAGAGCATTTTGTGTGTGCATTGCCTTCCTCTATAGTTCTTCAGCCTTAATTTTTTAAAACAGTGTTTCCCACTGCACCTGGAGCTCACAACAAGCCTCAGGATCAGTTTGCCTCCCTCCTCCTCCTCCAGTGCAGCAGTTATAGATGTGTTCATTGTGCCCAGTGTTTACATATGTGCTGGGAGTCCAAACTTAGGTCCTCATGTTTAAACAGCAAACACTTTACCAACTGAACCGTTTCCCCGGCCCCAGCTCTTCAGAGTTCCTAGTGACAAGTCGTTAGCCTTGCCTTCCATTCCACTGAAGAAATATAGTGCTATCAATGCACCATATTCCAAATAGACCCTTCGGAATGAGGATTTTCATCAAGACTCTTCACATAAGACTGTCAGCAGACTTGCTATCTAAAGATTGCAAGATTGTAGGATGTTGCTTAAAAAATGATTCTTCAAGTATTTGTGTTGAAGGCTACCCATACATGGCGGGGGGTGTAATCATCTAGTTTGGAGGCTGTATTTTTCTGTTTTTTTTTCTCTCTGTCTGTCTCTCTGTCTCTCTGTCTCTGTCTCTCTGTCTGTCTGTCTCTGTCTCTGTCTCTCTGTCTCTCTGTCTCTCTGTCTCTGTCTCTGTCT
>LZPO01055518.1:25723-43260 GCA_001675575.1 Neotoma lepida | reverse complement strand
TCTCTCTCTCTCTCTCTCTCTCTCTGTGTGTGTGTGTGTGTGTGTGTGTGTGTGTGTGTGTGTGTGTGTATTGACTATGGGAAAATCTGATCCTGAATTCTTATTCTGACAGTCAAATGTTGGTCTTAGCATTCAGCTTAATCTCTTTTGTCTTCTAGGAAAACATGTCTACAGTTTCAAAAGCCACACCGTTGCTTCAGAAGGTCCACAAGTGTTTAATTTGCTCTTTTCCATACAAAAGTAGGCACTGGGTTTTCTTCTTCCTGTCCACTCAGCCCTGTTTCAGCAGTGAGAGGACACATCCTCTCCTCTGGCTCCAAGGCCCTTTGGAAGAAGCCACATAAAATCATCAGGAGTTTCTTTGTCCCAGAAACCCTGGTGTTACCTTCCCATAACTGGATGGTTCTGGCTCTTAGAAAATGCATGCACATTTAAAGAGTTAATGTTACTTTCACTGGCTTTTTGTTTGCTTTGCTTTGCTTTGCTCTTCACTTCATTGCCTCCACTTCCAAAGCTAAGTTTGGATGTGGCACTGCTTACCCGGATCTTTGCTGCTTGCTTGACTGCATTATTTTAATCATCAGGTTAAATGGCTTTTCTTAGCAGACAGAAGGGCTATAGCATGTTAACGAGGCTAAAGCAATGACTCATCTGGTGTCTGGGAGAGCTGTTTTTACTCTTATGGGACTGAGAGCAGAAACCTGTTTAATAATGACATCAGCCCTGTTGCCATAGTTACAGAAAGCTTGTTTGCACAGGTAGTCAGAGCTGGTGGCACTTTAGCTTCCTCTAGAGAAAGACACCATGGCCTGCAATGCCATGCTGATCCCAAGTGGTTTCAGCAGCCAATTTTTACCCTAATTAGACAGTTCTTAATTATGAATCACAGCATTAGGTCAGTCATGTCTGGGAATCTGCTGTTACAGCCTACACACAACTTGCTTTAGAAAGTTTATAATGATGCGACATTATCTTTTTTTTAACAAAATGACATTAATAAAACCTTCTGCTTCCATGACATTCTCAATCCAAGGAAACTAAAAACTAATACAGCATATTAGAGTTCAGTTATTATTATTTTAATGAGTTAGTAGTTTTTATTTCATTTATTTATTGGTGATGAGAGAGCACATGTCTTAGCCACTGTTGTATTGTTGTGAAATAGCACCATGACCAAGGCATCTTATAAAGGAATCATTTGGTTGGGGACTTGCTTACAGTTTCAGAGGGTAAGTTCATGATCATCGTGGTGGGAGGGCGATGGCATGGCAGGCAGACAGGCATGGCGCTAGAACAGCAGCGGAAAGCTCACATCTGATCCACAAGTTAGAGAGTGGGGGCGGGAGGAACTGGCCTTAGCATGGGCTTTTGAAACCTCAAAGCCCACCCACCCAGTGACATAATTCTTCTAAAAAGGCCATACTCTCAATCCTTCCCAAACAGTTCCACTAACTAGGAACCAAGCATTCAAATATATGACCCTATGGGGGCCATTCCCATTCAAACCACAACTAGACACAAATGCTACCGTGTTCCTGTAGAGGTAAAAGGACAACTTATGGGAGTTGGTTCTCTCTTTCCACCATGAGAACACCAAAGAATGAACTCAGGTACTTAGGCCTGGTTACAAGGGCCCTTACTTGCTGAGCCATCTTGCTGGCCCTGTTATTATTATTATTATCATCATCATCATCATCATTAAATGTGACATATCCCTTTGATCTTCTTCAGTTGTCTCATTGCCCTAGCTAAGATTTCAAATACTATGTAGAGTAGGTATGGAAAGGGTGGGAATTTTTTTCTTGTTCCTGATTTTAGTGGAAATGCTTTGAGTTTTTCTCCATTTAGGATGATGTTGGCCTTGCTGTAAATTGTCTTTGTTATGTTGAGGTATATCCCATATATCCCTAGTCTCTCCAGGACTTTCACCATAAAATGGATGTTGGATTTTGTCAAAGTTCTTTTCTCCATTTAATGAGATGATGATTTTTTTTATCTTTCAGTCTGTTTATATGATGGATTATATTTATTACTTTACATATGTTGAACCACTCTTGCATCTCTGTGTTAAAGCCAACTTGATCATTATGGATAATCTTTTTGATGTTTTCTTAAATTCTGTTTCTAAATATTTTATTGAGAATTTTGCACCTATGCTCATAAGAGATATTTTTCTATACTTTTCTTTTTTTATTGGATCTTTGTGTGGGCGTCTTGTTAGGATAGTAGTAGCTTTGTTAAAGTAATTAGGAAATATTCTTTCAGTTTCTATTTTGTGGAATAATTTGAGGAGTATTGGCCTTAGTTCTTCTTTAAAGGTATGGTAGAACTCTGTATTGAATCCATCTGGTCCTGGGCTTTTTTGGTTGGGAGATTTTCATTATTGCTTCTATTTCATCAGGGTTAGAGATATGTTTAAATTGTTTATTTCTTCCTGATTTAACTTTGGTAGGTCACATATATCAAGAAATCTATCTGTCTTTTAGGTTTTCTAGTTTGGTGGAAAACTGATTTTTTTTAGTGTATCCTTAGGATATTCTATATTTCTTTAGTGTTGCAGTATCTCCATTTTCATCCCTAATTTTACTATTTTGATTTTTTTATCAGCCTTTTTGCTAATTTGGCTAAAGGCTTGCCAATCTTGTTGATTTTTCTCAAGGAACTATCTCTTCATTTTATTGATTCTTTTTAATTTTTTTGTTTCTATTTCATTAATTTCAGCCTTGACTTTATTTTTCCCCCATTTACTCCTTTTGTGTGATATTATTTCATGTTTTTCTAGAACCTTCAGATGTGCTGTTATCAATATGAGGTCTTTTCATTTTCTTTCTTTCTNTTTTTTTGATGTAGGTACTTAGTGCTATGAACTTACCTCTTCGAACTGCTTTCATTATGTCCCACTGGTTTGGATATGATGTATTTTTGTTTTCATTCATTAAAAAAACTTTTAATTTCTTTCTTGATTCCTATCTTGGTCCAATTTTCAATCAGTGGTGTTGTTCAGCTTCCATGACTTTGTCTCCTTTCTGTCATTTCTATTATTGTTTGTACCCAGCTTTAATTATATTGTCAGAAAGGATTCAGGATATTACTTAAATTATTTTGTATCTATTGAGACTTGCTTTGTGTGATCAGTTTTGGAGAAATTTCTGTAAGCTGCTGAGAAAAAAAGTTTGTTCTTTAGTGTTTGTGTGGAACATTTTTTAGACACCTGTTTGGTCAGTTTGACTTATGATGTTATTTAACTCCAGCATTTCTCTGTTTAGTTGTTGTCTGGATAGCTTGTCTATTGGTGAGGGTGGGGTGTTAAAGTCACCCACCATCACTCTGTGAAGGTCAATTTGTGATTTTTGCTGTAATAGTGTTTCTTTTATGAACTTGGGTGCCCTTGTGTTTGGTACATAAACTTTTAGAAGTATAATATCCTCTTGGTGGATTTTTCCTTTTATGAGTATGTATTATCCTTCCTTATCTCTTCTGATTAGCTTTTTTTTGAAGTCTGTTTTGTCAGATATTAAAAATCTATTTTCTTGGAATGTCTTTTTCCTTCCTTTTACCCTAATGTGATGTCTATCCTTGGTGGTGAGGTGTATTTCTTGGATGAAACAGATGTATAGATACTGTTTTCCAATCCTGTTAGTCTATGCCTTTTTATTGAGGAATTTAGACTATTAATATTAAGTTATTAATGGGGAGTGTTTATTAATTTCCATTATGTTGCTGTTATTATATGATTTTTCTTCCCCTTTTAATTAACTGTTTTGGGATTATTTGTTCCATGTGTCCCCTTGGTATATAATATATGTATATACCCCTTGGGTATAGTTAAACTTCTCTTCAGACTGATGTTTTCATTCTAATACCTTCTGTGGAATGGAATTCATGGATAGAAAATACTTAAATCTTGTTTTATTCTGAATGCTTTTCTTTCTCTGTTGATTGTGGTTGATAGTTTTGCTGGTTATAGTAGTCTGGGCTGGTATCTGTGGTCTTTCATAGCTTGTATAACATTCCTCCAGGCTCTTCTAGCCTTCAACGTTTCCATCGAAAAGTCAGGTATTATTATTTTTTTTTAAAAATACAATCTAGTTTCTAATTTTATTTATTTATTTTTTTATTAAAAGATTTTCTTATTTTACATACCAACCACCTCCTCCTGCCCCCCAGCTTTGCCCCTCAACCCCCTCCCCAATCCCACCTCCTCCAACACAAGGTCTCCCATGGAAAGTCCCCTGAGCCTGGTCCTTTCACTTGAGGCGGGTCCAAGACCCTCCTCCCTGTGCCTAGGCTGCACCAGGTGTCCCACCATAGGCATTGCATTCCAAACAAACAAACAAACAAACAAAAAAACCACCTCATGCACTAGGGATGGATCCCGATCCCACCACCTGGGGGCCCCCTAAACAGTTCAAGCTAAACCACTGTTTAGCGTGCCCAGTCCAGCACCCTGGGGACTCCACTGCTCGTGGTCCACAGTTCATGCGTTTCCACTAGTTTGACTGGCCATCTCAGTACATTTTCCAGTCATGTTCTCCATGTCCCTTGCTCATACAATTTTTCCTCTCTCACAACTGGACTCCTGGGGCTCGGGTTGGNGCCCAGTTGTGGATCTCTGAATCTGTTTCCATATGTCTCTGGGAGAGGGCTCCTGGGGGCTCCTCAGCTATTGGTTGACAGTTCATGCATCTCCACTAGTTTGGCTGGCCATCTTTGTATATCTTCCCATCATGATCCCGCTGTCTCTTGCTCACAGAAGCCCCTCTCTCTTCTATCAACTGGACGCCTGGAGCTCNGCCTGGCNCCCGGCTGTGGATCTCCCCGTCTGCCTCCATCAGTNTCTGGATCAGGGTTCTGTGTTGACAGATAGGGTATTCATCCATGTGAATACTCACTGGAGTATGCCAGTACAGTCNGGTATTATTTTAATGGGCCTGATTTTATACGTGACTNGATCCTTTTCCCTTGCAGCTTTTAATATCTTTTCTTTATTCTATACATCTAGTGTTTTGATTATTATGTGTCAGAGTTTCTTTTCTGGCCCTGTGTATTTGATGTTCTGTATGTTTCTTTTGCCTTTATAAGCGTCTTTTTCTTTAGAGTGAGGAAATTTTCTATGACTTTGTTAAAAATATTTTCTGTGCCTTTGATCTTCTTCTATATCTACTATTCATAGGTTTGGTCATTTCATAGTGTCCCAGATTTCCTGAATGTTTTGTGCCTGAATTTCTTTAGATTTAACGTTTTCTTTGGCTGAGTTATCCATTTCTTCTACCTTTTGTTCAAAATCTAAAATTCTCTGTTTCACATTTTTTTAATCTGAGCCTTACTTACTTTGCTTGACATACTCAGTTTTTCACTTCCAGTTTTATTTCAGTTCGGATTTTTTTTTAGTGATTCCATTTCTTTGGTAAATTGTGCTTTCATGTATTGATTTTTTCAATATTTATTCAACTGTTTATATTTTCATGGTCTTCATTAAGGCATTTATTCATATCCACTTCAATGTCCTTGAACATATTTAAAATTGATATTTTGAAGTATTTGTCTTNTAGGTTAGTTAAATTCCTAGAGTATGATATTTGAAGTATTTCTTGGTATAGATATCTGGTGTCATCTTTGTTGAGTGGATGTTCCATTCTGTGGCTGCTCTTGCCCATTCTGGGTCTTAGTCAAGCGTGTTGGTTGTGGACGCCCAGAGTCCCAGCCAATTGTGGTGACTGTGGTGTCCCTGGTAGAAACTGTTTCTGCATTCCAGCCAAGTGTGGTGGTTATGGCATTCCTGGTAGAGAACTGCTCTGCAGATCATCTGAGAGTCACAAAGGAATGCAGATGGGCTAGAAGGAAAGGCTGAATGAACATAATGTCTTTATATTGCATTTTCAATTAATACANCAACTGTCAGTCTACATGACTAGGTTATATGCATACTCTACTTTTCATCATATTTACCACCCTGAATATAAATTTCTGCCAAGTTTCAGTGANTTAGACCAGTAAACATGGACTAACCAGTGTGGGACACTGTAGTCTGTGAACCTTCACACNTGGAGGTCTGTAGATCCAGGCTTTGTCCACTTGTGGTTTTGCCTCCCCTTAGAGTTACAAAATCCTCTGCTTCTCATGCCAAATTGAGAAAGTAAAAACAGAAAAATCACATCTGTTTTACAGATTCAAGGTTTAAAAGCGACCCACATTCCTTCTGTGCACATTGCTGGGAACTGTTCACAAGACCCTGCCGGCTCATGTGGGGAGTTGGGAAATGTGGTCTGTTTCTGGGAAGCTAGTTCCCAGTAACAATTCTGTATAACAGAAGGGAAGCACGCAGGTTGGTTATTAAATGTTTTTCTGCACAATCCATCCAATAGGNCAGTCAAGACCATGTACAAAGTACACAGAAAATATTTGCTTCCCTGTCCCTACTTCTCACACTCTTCAGTCCTTCCCTGTGGAGATGAGCACAGCTCTATCAGACATGCTAACAGAGGGTTACAAAGCATCCCAACACCCACAGGATGGAAGAGCCACACAGGACAGTGAAAGCCGAGACCATATATGTCAAAATGACTTAGAGGAATACCATGGACCACAAGTATTGCTCGTTTGGAAAAAACAGGAAATATTTATAAGGCTTGATTTACAAAGTTGTAAATCAAGAAATAATTTTATGGCTTGCCTCAGGGAATTTCCANAGGTCACTGTTTTCATTCTCTGATAATCTATCTGTTCACCTGTGGAAGTAACTCACCTGTCAACAGTGGCTTACCCACAGAGGCTTTGCTCTAGGGCATTGTTCCTACTTGCATAGAATAATACTAAATTATTCTGTAATTCATTACCTATTGTACAGCATACTTTGCTCTGCACAAACAATTCTCTGTCTTGAATGGGTTGACTGGAGACATTGAAACTTGGTCAACAGTCCACATGTGACCAGTTTTTTGTGGCATGCTAGCTGTATTAAGGTCATATTCTCTTTCATTGTAGTGTGTTCTAAACCTTTTTTTTTTTTTTGAAAGTTTAGTTGCATCGCCCTTGATGAGAAGAGAAAGCAGCTTTTTGATTTGAATTCCACCATTATTCTCTTGATCTTGGTTCCATATCTAAGAGGCTCTTCCTTGCCAAGTGGCTGTCTCTGGAATGACTTTGAGGAACATCCCTCAATTCTTCTGTGAGGATTACGTGAACATATGGAAGATGTGTTTTTATATACTTTTGTCCAGTTTTATCAGAATAAGTAAACTATTACAGAAGAGTCCAGTTGACTTTGGGTTACCTTTCTAGCCCAATCTCCACTCTGGTGTCTGCTACTCAACTATTTTTATGTTTTCACCGAAATGCAGATTTATCAATTAACAGTACAACACTGGTAATTTTNTCATTCCCTAATTGAAGTGCTGCATGAATTTTTCTGTGACTTGAGTTTTGTGATTGTGTGATGCTTTTCCCCACTAATTCCTCACCATCATCCACACTTCATATTTGACCCTAATTCTTACTCTCAGTTAAAGAAAGCTTTTAGATAATCTTCCACAGAAAGACATCAGATGAAACTTTAGACACTGTGACATAAAGTTAGTGATGAGGAAGATGTTCTCAGTAAGGAATGGTCCAGACCTCAAACTAAAGAGGACTCTCCTAAAATATTGGACATACTATTCCCCTTTGTTGTATCATTTCAAGTAGTTTTTTTTGTTTCTATTCAGGATGAACATTCTGAATTCTAAGAGAGTAACCATAGAAATACGGGTTTTCAAAACTAAAAAAAAAATGTTATGTGTATGGCTGTTTGGCCTACATGTATTACCTATGTCTTGGTGCTGCAGACACCAGAAGAAGGTTTTGAATCCCTGAAACAGGAGTTACAGATGATTGTGAGCCTCCATTTGAGTGCTAGAAATCAAACTCAGGTCCTCTTGAAGATCAACCAGCACTCTTAACCAGTGAGCTATGTCTCCAGCCCATGTTTCCAGCACTTTTATTTTATTTTTTTGAGATAGGATCTCACTATGTAAATGTGGCTTGCCTGGAATTTGTTATGTGTACCAGGCTTGCCTCAAACTTTTAGAGCTCTGCCTTCCTCTTTCTCCTGAGTGCTGGGATTAAAAGCATGGGCCACCATCCCTGGCTGGTTTTAGAATACATCCAAATACCATAAAATTACTAATGTAAACATTATACAATGTACAATCTATTAGCTACTCTGGAACATTTCTAGCATCAATTAAGAAACCTTCCATCTCCCAAATTCCTATCATATGTTTTCAATGCTTTTGAGTAAATTGCCCCTCTACCACTATTCCTGCCCTCTGTAGCCCACCATCTATGTTCTCTCTGTATGGATTTGCCTAATTTAGATATTTTATATAAACAAACTCATAGAGAATGTGGCTTTTTNCCCCCTGGCTTATGTTACTTAGTGTAATGTTTTCAAGGTTCATCCACAGTTTAGCATTGCCCTTGGCTAGGTTTCTGTCAACTTGACATAGGTAAGAGTTATCTGGGAAGATAGACCTCAACTGAAAAAATGTTTCCACCAGATTGCCTATAGACAAGTCTGTGACANTTTCTTAATTAGTGCCTGATGTAGCAGAGTACAGCCCACTGTGGATGGTGCCACCCTGGGGCACATGGTCCTGGAGTTTATAAGTAAACAGGCTGAGCAAGCTATGAGGTGCAAGCCAGTAAGCAGCTTTTCTCCATGGCCTCTGCTTTATTTTCTACCTTTAGGTTCTGCTCTGAGTTCCTTCCTTGACTTTCCTTCATTACGGACTACAAGCTGTTTTTAGTCATGGTGTTTTATTACAGTAATAGAAACTCTAACTAAGACAAGAGCTTATTTATTCTTTTAAAAATTTTTATTCATTTTTTTTAATTAAAATATTACATCACTCGCCCCTTCCCTTTCCTCCTGCCACCTCCTCCCTCTCAAACTGATGGCCTCATTTGCTTTGATCATTATTATTACATATTGTTGTGTGACAAATCTTTGTCTGGGGAGACACTACATACATGTCTGTTCACCGTAGATCAAGACCACACAACAGGAACCTAAATACAGATATCACCAAAGTCCAACTTGGTGAACCAATGAGTTTTATTGCATTTACTTAAAGGAATGTGAGTGAGAGTTTACTCAAAGACAGCTGCATCACCATTGCCCACCCCAATGTGGGTGACAGCTCACAAAAGCTGGAATCTGGAGCACACTGCACAGCCTGAAGGCAGCTCAACAGGTTGGAGAATGTCCTTTCCAAGTGACTCAGTTGGTCCAATCCTCTTCCAGGCATGTGGGCTGGTTTCTGCTGTTTATGCAGTTGGTCTAGTCTCAGGTCTTGCTTGTCTGAGAGTGATTCTCAGTAATCTTTGTTGTTTACTTTTGGGAGTGAGGTGCCTAGTGAATCTGGTCAGTTTCAGGGACTTCTGGAAGCTATTTGGAGTTTTTACCTTCTGTTATAAAGAACTTCCCTTTCAGGATGAAATGTTTCGATCTTGTGGAAGTTGTTATACAACACATACACAGACACATTTATGAATATAACCTGCTGAATTTGTTTTTCTTGCCTGTGTGTACATGCTTTCAGTGCTGACCACTTTGTATTGGAGAATCAATTAGGAAACTCGTCCGTGAGGGAAGCTAATTCTCCCTTCCTCAGGAATCAATTGTCTATAGTTATTTTGTCTAGGAGTGGGACCCTATGACAGTTCCCCTTCCGTGTTAGCATGTCTATTGATATTGTCATTGTTTATGTGGCCATATTGTTGAGGTATCATGGGCTTGGCTCTTTGTCATTTCTAGGAAACACAATCTCACATCAGACTTCTTGGTCCTCTGGCTCTTAAAATCTGTAGTGGTTTGAATGAGAACGGCCCCTATGCTCACGTATTTGAATGCTCAGTCCCCAGTTGTTGGAACTGTTTGGGAAGGATTAGAAAATGTGGCCTTGTTCCAGGAGCTGTGTTACTGGGGGTGGGTTTTGAGGTTTCAAAAGTCCACACCATTCTGAAATTAGCTTTGTCTCTGCTTCCTGCTTGTGAATCAGATGTAAGCTCTCAGCTGCTGCTCCCCTGCTGTGTCTGCTCGCCATGCTCCCCACTGTGATGGTTATGGACTCACCCTCTGAAACTGTAATCCCTGAATAAACTTCTTTCTGAGTCGTCATGTTCATGGTGTCTCTTCACAGCAATAGAAAATGAACTAAATACAATCTTTCCTATGGTTAAATAATACGCCTTTAATTGATTATGCTACATTTTGCAGTTTTTCATGTCGGATTCTATATTTTGTCTACTAAGAATATCACTATTGAATAGTGATTTTAATACACTATTATCACTTGTATGTGTTTTTATATGTGTATATATTTTCAGTGCTTGGGGGGGGGTAAATAGTTGGGTATGAAATGACTGGATAGTACAGTCATAAAACCCATCTCAAGATTTCAAGGACCCATAAGACTGTCTTTCCTAGTGGCTGGACCATTTTACATCCCCATAGTGATGCACAAGAATTTTTCATTTCTTTGTATCCCTGACAATACCTGCGACTCTCTGATATCTTGTCTGTTTGACAAGTATTTCCCTAAAGATAACTCCTTATGTGCTCGCTGGTCATTCAGATCTCTTCTTTGAAACAGTGTCCATTCAAGTTCTTTGCCATGTTTCAAACTGAGTTGTTTCNTTGCTTTGTAAGAGTGTATGTGTGCACACACAAGTACATTCTGTGTGCCAGACCTTCAGAAGATCAAAACGTTTTCTTCCACGTTGTGCTTCNCCATTTTTACTTCCTGCATTTGTCCCTTTGACTAACAAGTTTACTAATCTTCATAAAGCCTAATTTATCTATTTTTTTCTTGCTTATACTTTTGTGTCATACGTATGCAGCATTTATCCTTAATTTCCCCCTAATACTTTCACCCAAATAAATATTTCAGTCTGTTTTGACTCACTCTGACTGAGTTATGCTGTCTCAGCTAGCTGAAAGTAAAACAGAAAATATCCGTAAGGAATTAGGTAAATTTTTGTTCACTAAAGTAAAAGATGAAGTCAACAGAGTTTTATCACTTTTGACCCTTATGGCAGGGGCACCTGTCAGGAGGATGTAGAGGAAAGGAAATGGCATCTTCCAGCCCTGTGAACAGAAAACTCCACATCTCAGAACAGTGTTTCTGCTCAGGCAGAGAAAGCACAACTTGTCTCTTGGCTTTTGTGAGCCCTAGAGCATGTATTTTCCTCTNGTCTGTTTTGATGGTTTTGCCTAGGTTCCCTCATCAGCTCTCAGCCAAAGACANAAGGAGACCTCTCTTCAAGCCTCCNATCACTAGGGAGCAGTTATTTCCTCTCTAGCACAGTACCTCCTAAGGCTGCAACCCTAGACAGAATACAGTTCCTCATGTTATGGTNACCCCCCAACCATTATTTTTGTAGTTACTTCATAACTGTAATTTTGCTACTGCTATGAGTTGTAATGCAGATATCTGATATGCAAAGCATTTGCTATGNGACCCCCGTGAAAGGAGTAGTCCCTCCCAGAAGGGTCGTGACCCACAGGTTGAGAACAGCTGCTCTAGCACATTGTCCCGTCCTTCTACCTCCAACTGTTCCTTTCCGAAGATCAGTGCCTGGAATTTATTCCTTTTCTCATGTGACAGAAGGAAGGCTCTCTTCTGGCAGTTTCCAGGGCACTCCAGTCTCTGCTTTGCCTCTCAGTAAGTGTACTCCAAGGACATGTGACATACAGTCTCTGATACCCACAACTTCAAATGTTTTGTCTGTTTGTTAGATTCTTCTAGGCAAGAACTTCAGCTCAGCTTCTGGTCCTCCACCTTGGGAACTTTCAAATTAACTTTGGATGCTTGATTTCCTTGTCTCCTTTCTTCCATCGTCTGAATGTCAAGCTCATGAAGTCAATTACTGTGTTTTTCTCCTTATTACTTTCCAAATCTATTTTAATCCCACTCACTGTTGGTGGCCTGTACTTTTTTCTCCTCTCACATTTAATTATCTATTTAATATCAAGTCACTATTTACAGTCTCTCATTCCAAATGTGGGGGAGGAAGATGGAGTCCTCTTAGTCTGCTGGTTGTCAAGCCTTCATCAACATTCTGCTGCTTGTGTACCACATTTCTTCCTTACAATATCTCTGTAAGAAGTTCTTAAATGTGGCCTAAGAACATCCTGAGGGGCCCTGAAATGTAGTCAAGGGTTTCNTGAAGCAAAATTCATTGTCATAATGATACTTCCACTAGTCACGTTCTCATCATCATTATTAAAAATCTGAGAAAGTTATATAGAAAAATACTTTAAATACTCAGAGTTTTCAGGTTCAAGTCTTCAAGCTTCGGGCCTGTGGCATGGTAGGAGAATGTACTAAAGCAAAACCCTTCACCTCAGTCAGAAAGCAACAAGGTAAAGAGGCTGGGGTCCCACAGTTCCCTTTTAGGAGTACACTCACAATGCCCTAAGGAACACTCATAATGCCTCTTCTAAATGATCCAGCTTCTCCCAATAGGAACACCCTGGAGACCAAGCCTTAACACAGAGGTGGGGTGGGGATGGGAGGAGGGCAGCAAAGGAATGGGAACAGCAGAGCTCTTTGGTGTTCTCCTGACTCNCCTTTATTTTGTCTGGATCCATGAGGAGTCTTCCCTCTTAGTTATTNCTCTCTGAAAACAACTCACAGACATACCTAGAGGTGAGATTCCAATTTCCTGCTTGGTTCTTTGTTTGTTTTGTTTTGTTTCATGAGACAAGGTCTCACTATGTAGCCATGGCTGCTCTGGAANTTGCTATGTAGATCATGCTAGTTGTCATAGAGACCTGCCTGCCTCTGAGGCCTCTTGAGTCCTGGGATTAAAGGTGTGAGCCTCTACTCCCCTCTCTCCTGGTTGATTCTTAACCCAGTTAGTAATGAAGATTAACCATTGGAATCCCCTCAATGTGGTCCNTGTGCTTGTGACCATGTCAAACATGTGGCTTAAAGTGGCTGTTCATGACCCAACTATGGAGAACACAATGGACACAGGGGTTGAGAACACTTTGGAAACCAAAGTTTGAGATAAAGATTTANGACTGAGTGAGCTGGGGTATATAATCCTTGATAAATTTCTGCTTGATAACAACTGCTTAGAGAGGTGNAACCTACATGGATAACTTAGTGTTTTCTTCTCTGGCAGTTTCCCCAAGGAACTAATTGTGGGCCTGTGCAAAAAATCAGAGAGAATATTCATTGTATGAAGAAAAGTGGAAAACATAAATGATCTTTAACAGGTGATTGAGAGCTAGACACTGTGGTACACACCTGTAATGCTAGCTACTCAGGAGGAGCTCNAGTGTGAGNCCTGTTTGGACTACATAGTGAGTTCAAGGTTACCCTATAGAATTCAGCAAGAGTCTGTCTCCAAATGAAGGTTGAAAAGAGGGCTGGGGATGTAGCTCAGAGCTGGAGTACTTGCCAAGCATGCTCAAGGTCCCAAATTCCATGTCCAGCATCACCAAAAACCAAAACCAAGATTCCAAATCCCAAAACCAAACAAAAGAACCCCAAACAAAAATCAAAATACAAGCAAACATTGAATAAATAAAACACATATCATCTAGAAATGTAAGTTAGTGTGGAACCACTGACCTTACAAAAGCAAAATTTTTTTGAACTGAAATTTATTATACAGTTAATGAAAAAAAAAACCCCAAATCCATAAGAGAATGCACATAGTATGGCCTTGTGAGAGAATGCATAGAGTGACCTTGTTTTTATTACTGTTGTATAACTTGAAGAGTAAAATAGTCCTCTATCCTTTTTGATGATGAGGAATCATGACCTAAATTATAAAATCTCTCCNGGAAAATAAATAATAAAAGTAATATCCCAAATGTGTTTTTCTGGTAATTTTGGAGGGAAGTAGGAAAGAAACCAGATGCACAGAAGTGAGAGCAGACCCTGGGGTTATGACAAGCCAGAACAGGGCTTCTTCCTGTCAGCTGAAAGCATTCAAATTTGCTCACGGGAGGGAGTACGTGCATACCTTCCTCGCAACAGATAATGAAGTTTTGTTAGGACCTCAATGATTAGATTAATCTGATGGAGACACACTGCTGTTTCTTTCCCGTGAACCCAGGGCTTTGGAACTCATTTTCTGGTCCCTCTTCTCATTCCCTTTGCCCACTTCCTCCAAAGGGAATCATGGCATCAGCAGAGCGATCATGCTGTGCAAGGCATTGGATACCTCTCCCTCAACCTCTGGAATATCTCTTGGGGAATGAGTAATGAATGGGTTGGGTGGTAGAGTTTGACTTCCCCTTAAGCCATTTCTCTGGTTGAGTTTGACTCCTCCTTAAGTAGAATTTATCTACCTGTTAAACTCTTAATGAATTCATGGCAGAGGCATAACTCTCTCTTGGACAGGACAGGAACAGGACAGGCACGAGCCCATAGTATACATTTTCACTATAGTACCTATCATAGAGGCTTGGTTGGTGCCTCCTGTTTTTGGTCCCTACCACTAGGGACATATTGTTTTATGTTATCTTTCCTACTCATCATCTCTAAGTGTCAACCAGATGCCTGTGCAGCATCCTCAAACACCCAGTTTCCTGTGGCATTTCAGACTGTGCACGGCTGTATATCAAGTCATCCTTTAGTAGCAAAGATTGGTTGGCAGAGAGGGAATGCAGGAGAGGAAACTTATTGTGAGTGTTGAAGATCAGTCCTCCAAGCCTGTGCCCCACTGGGAGTTTTTGGCAAGATCTAATCAGTAGAGTGGCTTATCCTTTGTGGGGATGGGGTAGGGGTTCCCAGGGAGGAGAAAGGCTGCTAGTAATAAGACTGAAGGGACACAGGTAAGTCAATTATAAGAATGACGGTTGCTTTTCCCAGACTGTGGTGACTAAGCAACTCCTGGAGGAGCCTCTGAGTCACCTGTGCTGAGCAGTGACAACACACAGAAAGCATTGCACAGAACACCACCTCACACACCACTCCCTCACCACAGCAAGCTTCTTCAGGGGTGAGGGACAGCTCGGCAGAGGAACCAAGTGTCAGTTCTCTGTTTGCTGTGAGTCTGTGGAAACAGTAGGTGGACAGTGAAGGAGATCCTTGTGTTTATTGATTGCTAATCCCCTACCTCCCACAAAAACAAAACAAACAAAAAACTTTTTGATTAAAGAAAAAAAAAAGAAGGAAAAAAAGAACAGAAAAGCACAAGTGAAGAACATCCATCACCGGGTGTTAGTTTAGGGCCCCAAATGGTCCCTGTTAAACACTTTCCCTTGATGTGACTGGAGAACACAGACGCAGTAAAGGGACACAGTGTGATTAGAGACAACAGACTCTGCTTGGGATGGGATCTGGGAATAACTTCAAACTGAGTAAAATGTCTCAAATTCCCAGACCAGAGTTTGTGAGATGAGTACATTTCCTAGCAAAAGCCTGCAAAGTGGCCCAAAGCAGCAAGAAGGACAGACACGTCAGGGGAGGAGAGTTTGAGTTTGGATAAAATGATTTACTCACTCACATTTTATTATTTTTATAATGAAAATGAGCAATAAAATCAATGCTTTTTCTGACTTTTCCTATGTGCCTGTGCTCTTTTTCTTTCTTCTTCTTTCCTTCTCTTCCCCCCGCCCCCCTCTTTCTTTGTGAACTTGACACAAGTTGGAGCTGTCTGGTAAGAGGAACTTTAGTTGAGAAACTAATTCCACCAGATTGCCTTGAGGCCAGTCAGTAGGGCATTTTCTTGATTAATGATTGATGTGATTAATGATTAATGATCATTCTGCAACCCACAGATCTAGGGAGGCTACCTCGCAGGAAGGACCCTAAGATGACTGTAGCATAAAATAAGTTTGGGTTTTGCCCAGTCACTGGGTAAGCTTTAGTGAAACATTTCACTATTAGGATAAAAATTTGTACCTATATTTATGTTCAAACTATCTGTATATTATCTCTCCTGCAATTGTACATCAAATGTTTTNATNAAAAATTAAATTATAAAAAAAAAAGATTGATGTGGGAGTGCATAGCCCCCTGCGGGTGGTGCCACCCTTGGGCAGGTGATCCTCAGTAGTATAAGAAATCAGGCTGAGCAAGTCATGNGGAGCATGTAAGCCAGTAAGCAGTATTCCTCCATGGTCTCTGCCTCAGTTCTTGCCTTGGTTTCATTTAATGTCACTGTGACTCAGGACGTAGAAACTCAGTAAACATTTTCCTCCTCAAATTAATTTTGGTCATGGCCTTTACCAGCAATAGAAAGGGAACTAAGTCAGCACCTAGTATGATAGATACTAGAGTGTTCCCGTGTACCTTTCATACTAGACTGTTCCTATGTACCTGTAATACTAGACTGCTCCTATGTGCCNATTATACTAGGCTGTTCCTATGTACCTGTAATACTAGACTGTTCCTATGTGCCTATTATACTCTTCTTAACAAGGAGCAGCACACCCAGTATCTGACTATGTGACCCCCTTTCCCTATTTCCTGAACACNCTGGCTCAGGGGAAATAGCCCAGCTAGTTCATGGGAGGTCTTTATCAGTCTAAGACAAATAGGGCACAGCTTGCAACCCTGCTCTAGGCCACTGGGCTGTGAGAAACGTTTCCTCACTGAAGGAGAAGTATAGGGAAGGAAGAGTAAGAAGGCCTCTTGTAGGGCTGAGTCCTCTGTGGATATGACACTAGGAACCAAGCAATCCATTCTAGACCCATGGGGATTCTTCACCTGTGGGACAGAGTTCACACTCTCTGAAGTGATGAATTGGAAAAATAGAAATAGGTGGTGAGGTGTGCACATCTCGGTCTCTGGGGGTTAAAGCAAGAATATTGCTGGGAGTTAAGATCCACGTGCAATACACAGGAACCATTCCCTACCTCAGAGAGAAGAGAACCCAAGTCCTTTTTATGTTACTGAGTCACTGAATCTCTTCTCTGGAATAATATATTCTACCTATGACTTATGATATTTTCAGGTAGTTTTCTGTTCTTTGCAGTTCTCCATTTGTGCAATAATGGCTTCTTTTTCCCATTTTATCCCAATTAACTGTGATATGAGCAATCTGCAACCTTGAGATTACGGTGAGATAATACATAAGTGCTGTGAGTCTTAGCATTTAGTTTAAGATGAGGGAGGGAGNCAGGTAATTCATCATTAAGACACATCTGTTGGTCACTTTTTATATTCAGATATTTCTAGGAACTAGGCATGCCCATCTTCAGTGTTGGGCATATTTTACCAGAAGAGACACATGATAAATAAGACAAATGAGAAAATCAATATGAAAAGTNGTAAATGCTCAGNAGAAAACTTTTCAGGGAAAGAGGGTGTGAAGTGTCCAAGGGGAAGGAGTTTGGCATCTCTGGATCATCAATGTTGGTATTGGTAAGAAGGTACGTTTAGTATGTAAAGGGATGAAGGAGCTACCTGCCTTGATCTGAGAAAGACTATTTCACTGGCAGGAAACTGCTGAGACAGGACCCTTCTGGAATGTTCATGGGAGAATGTGGTGAGATGGGTAACAAGGATCCATGCCAGGTAGGGATTACT
>LZPO01055518.1:0-19343 GCA_001675575.1 Neotoma lepida | reverse complement strand
CTTTTTTTGTCATACAGACAAACCTTTTTTGTCTGTATGAGTGAAAGCTAAATCCACCATGCAGTGCACTGTGCAGCATGCAGATGCCAATGTGTACTGCAGCAGGAATCTGCCATGCTGCTTAGGTCAAGCCTGCATACTGCGAACCTGCTATAGTGTAGCTCAAGTCCACATACCATGGCATCTCTGTACCTTGGCATCTCTATATCTTGGACCACATGAAACATGAAGTAGAAAGCTGTTCTTAGCTCAATTTTAGAAATTTTTTTTAAGTTCTCTCAAGTTTTAGTTGGAATGTCTTGACCCACGTTGGGCGCCATTTTTAAGAAAGTTTTTCTGTGTCCCACCCGGGCTCCTGCAGCCACTCAGACCCAAGTAAACACACAGTGGCTTATATCATTTACAAACTTATGGCCTANTGGCTCAGGCTTCCCATTAGCTAGCTCTTACATCTTAAATAAATTAACCCATTTCTTTAAATCTATACTTGCCGTGTGGCTCATAGCTTACCGATACCTTTACATCTTGATTCTCCTGGCAGTAGTTAGCAGAGTCTGCTCAGCTCTGCTTTCTACTTCCTCTCTCTCTAGTTAGAATNTCCCACCTAACCTTATTCTGCCTCACCATTGGCCAACAGCTTTATTTATCAACCAATCAGAGCAACACACATTCACAGCATACAGAAAGGCATCCCCATGAGCACATACAGAAGCTTTTAGGATATCAACTCCTTTCCTTTCAGCTAAGTTTTCTGTGGGAAGACAGCACTGTTGTGTGCAAAGAACACACAGCTTGTCATTGTCACACAAAGTTGTTTACTGAAGGAGATCAGGACATAATGTCCTTGGTAGGGGCCAGCACCACGCACGCTTATAGCATTTCTTAAGAAATAAAGATGGACACATTGTCAGCAGAAATCACAAATTTATTAACTTTTAAATATATCAATCATTTACCATTATGGCAAGAAATATATACAGTGTCCCATGGTAAACTGCAGTGTTTTCAAAACAATGGAAGATGATGAATGTGTGATTCCACTGTGCTGGAGAGAACAATTCACAAGTTCCTCACGTCTTAGTGCAGAAGACAAACTGCATCTATGGTAATACTTCAACACCACATGCTAAGTTGAAAGTGTAAAAAAAAAAAAANAAAAAACCACTCTACCACTATTTGTGTTTTTAAATACATGTATGCCACGTAGAGCTGCTTCACAGAAAGATAAAAGAAATTAAAAAGGGAAAAGTGAGGCCATTACGTTTTTCACAGATCTCATTGGCAGGTTAACACGGCTCAATACATTTACTGTATATATTCATTTTAAATATATATTGTTTTAAATCATATAGTTATCAGAAAAGCTTCAACCCATCTACCATACATTCACTAGCAACAATATCTAAAGTGATTAGCAATTAACACCAAAAGGTGAAATGAGAAAAAAGAGGAGGGGGGGTTCATTTTTGCTTTTTGNTTCTGCTTTAAAAATAGGCTTCTGAGGACTGTGAGTAGCTACGGCTGAGTGATGCTGATGGAGAGTCCATGCACCACAAAGCATTTCAGCACGGAGAAACAGCCTCACAGGGACTGAATCAACAAAGAACTGAGAACCGCAAAGAAAACTGGGCATTTCCTCTTCCCTCTTTGTTTTAATCNNGGAAAACCCTAGCGCCTGGTGGGAAGATGACACTGTGACTCAAGAGAGAAGTAGAACTGCACAAGTCACAAAGATCAAGTTCAAATACTCTGAGGATGGAGAACTTCCCTCAAGTCACTAGCTAGTGAGAGTGAGGCAGTTAAGACTCTCATATGCCANCAGGTCCAAACAAGTACTCTGCATGCCACCCTGGTCAACCTCCACCTGGTCTTNAGGCAATTTCCCTAGTAGGTAAAGAACCAGGACACTGTTGTGGGNTCTTCCTGCTGTGAGCACAAGTCTCAACAAGTGCAATGCTTTCAACATAGCTAGGATACCTATGCACAAGTGCTAGACTANNGTGAATTAAAAACCTTGATTTAAAAATCAACTCTACAGGCCCTGAAGAGACAGAAAGTATTAGTTTTAGCTTCCTCCAAAAGACCTTGATTTTTATTTTTACCTTCATATGCAAATTTTACTGCTCTTTTACACACTACCAGCTACAGAAAGAAAAACAGACAGACCAACAGAGAGAGAGAGAGAGAGAGAGAGAGAGAGAGAGAGAGAGAGAGAGAGAGAGGAATGGGAAAAATTAAATGCAAACAAATAGTATAAAATGAAAACAGAACACAGATTTGAGAAAGAAAAGACAAAATCAGTGTAAAGCATTCACCAGAACTGTGCCTATCTGAAGCAATCAAACTTGTAAATGATGTAAATTTTTCCAGTATACAGTTTGACTCAAATCAACATGGCTTTGATTGTAGGACATCAACTGGTTCTTGCTCCTACAATGACACAGGATTTTGCCTACATAACCATTCCATTTACACAACACCAACACTTTCAGAGAAAAGTGATCTGTTTCTACAGGATCACACCAAGAGCCGAAGGTAAATATATATATATATACATATATATATATATGTATATATATATGCCTTAAAAACAAAAAAATCAAACCCAGAATCCCAACAAAAAGCTCAAAAAGATTAACAGCAGCGTTCTAAAAAGATTTACTTTTCTCTCAGAAACTGTCATTTGGAGAACAATAATTTTAATTAAATCTCCTAAATTTTGGCATAAACAGAGAAACCTGATGGATCAGTTGAACTTGGAATATTGTGGAATTTTCTTGTCTGACCTCCCGCTATAGTTTGCCAACAGTAATTTAAGTTTGCATGGAGCATCCTATCCAGTAGCTGGAGTGTAAACAATGTAGAGGAAGGAATATATGGTAAGATGATGCGTCACATATGCATTACATGTAGAACCTTCACANCTTCATGCACTCAGAAACATGCATGAAGAGGAGGAGAGGACGTCCCAGGATTACCCTCCAGGTGCCTTGAGAACAGAATGCAGAAGTGGCACTGTTGACAATTAGCTGAAAAGGAGGAAGAAATAAATTATATTGTTTCCAGACTTTTTGCCACAGATGTTATTAGGGTACAATTTTATAACTTAGCCAAAGTTTAGATTGGAAATACTTTGTATGAGATCTTTGCCTATGATCCTTGGAAGATAAAACACATGTTTAACAAAGACTATTCTAGGCAATCAATAATATCTATTTGTTCAAACAAAGCTAAGCTAAAAAAAACAAAAAACAAAAGGGGTCACAGGTTTCAATCACATTATTAAATATAAATATAGGTTTTCAGTATTCATATTTACTAGACAAATTTAATAAATTCATATTTGTATTTGGTTGAAACAGAATCAAAGTTCAACTTGACCCTGTGCTTTTTGCTCATTATGCTTAAATTCCTTGGGAAATCAAAATTAAAAGTCAGTTCAACAAGGAATATAGCCTAAAAAGTAGAGAAACAGTGATTATTCTTACTCAGTTCTTTAAAGCAATAGCTGAGAGCACCATTTCTTTAAACCAATAGCCGTGAGCACCGTTTCTTGAAGGCTCTGTTCCATCTTAGCTTGGGGAAAATATAAACAATGGCACCTACTCATGTCTGCACCCTAATCCCAGTTTAAGACACAAATCTTTAGAAACGACACAGGCATGAATTTAACTGCGGTCAACTGTCCATTATCTGAATGACCTCCTTTGTGATTGTTTCAAGTTCAGCTTGACTTTCTGTTGTGCACCCCCCTTCCCAGGCTAGCACCATCATATTCAGTCAGACACAGTGAGCTCATGTACATATTAACCCCAGCTAAGAGACATCGCAACTTCCAAAAGACAGCAAGACACCAAAGGATTTCAAAGCTTAATAGAAATTGCTCTGGATAATTGAGAGTGGTCCGCATTAACCCAGATATCACTGGCTTTTGATATGAGAACTCCAGGATGTGAAAGGGATGCGATCCAGCTGTTGGAAAAGGCTCTTCTTGGTGTCTGTTACCTTTCAAATAATGGTGATGCTAGAAAATGCTCACTAGAACTAAGGACTCATGCAAAGCCACAAGGGATTTTCAAAGACCTCCTGTATGTTTCCCTGACTAGACTGCTGAGCGAATGTCCACACAGGGAAGAACACCAGCCGTGCAGCTTTTCCAGCATTAGCCCCCATCGCACAGAACCGTGGGGCAGGATGCTACTTACAAGACCCAAATGTGAATGGTTTTCAGATGTTTTGCCACAAAGAGGTGCCTCCCGAGAAGTTTTCTTTCCCATTTGGAATACAGGGTGGCCTATTAAGAGAAGCCCCATTTCAGCCACCTGGCATAAAGAAGTTTCTTAGATAGGCTCTGTCCCTTAACACTTCAGAGAACTGCAGAGAAAACTAGCCCCTGGCCCGGTACAAATCTATCCATCCTATCTAGATTAGCTCGCAATTTGTGGTGTACCTCTTTGGGGTAAAAACCGCAGAAACACTAACAAACTTTATTTTTCTCTACTCTTTTTGTGTTTTCCTTTTAGCAATGATTTTAGGATTGGATTTTAACCTATTTTTTTTGTTGTTGTTGGGATTTATTTTTGTCTTTATTGATGCTTTTTATTTCTTTTTGTATATCCAACAGTGCTAGATAGTGACAAAAATGACAGAGAAGACTTTTGAAAATCACTGTGATTGATAATCTACCATCAAACTGAGAAGTCCAAATGGCTTTGCTGGAGCATGTTGAGTGGCTGTTTGTGAGAACTAGGCTCCACACCTTGCACCCTCAAATAGTAACAGGGGATCCTGGAAAGGGATGACCAGTGGGCCATGCTTCACCCAATTTTGTTTACACTCTTCTTGCTTTCAGCTCATCCCATTTTATGATACAAATGATTTCCCATCGCCCCCCTTTACTCCAGCAAACCAGCCCCGCTTTCTAATGTTTCTAAAGTTCTAGCATTGTAACTTCAGGATGTTTCTCTGGTTTGGACTTTCTCTCTTGTGTGCTTTTTCCATCTCTGTATCTCCAAATACTACTTGTGTAAAATTTTGCTCAGAATTCAGCTTTCATACAGAGTATGGATGTTTTGGTGCATTGGTTGTTGATTGCACCCAACTCTAAAGTCAAGTACATAGTTTATTTTTTCCATTGTCTTAGTGACTAATTGCCTTCCAAATTAGATCATATATTTCCTATTGAAAATGCCTTTTCACTTCACCCTGCATCTAGCACAGAAGAGGCACTAACAAAATGTGTTGTGAGTTATCTGTCTGATTATTATTATTATTAATTATTATTATTATTATTATTATTATCTGTCTGCTGGAAATTAAACACGACATCTGAGGAAGAATACTGATATGAGAACATGCTACAACACCTGATATTTTCTTTTTAAATGTTGCTTTCTAAATTTGTCTACTACCATGGGCATATTAAAAAATACGACAGCCTGCAAATATTTACTTGATGGGTACTGTTGGTGACCCCGAACGATGAAAGTGAACATTCTGCCACTTCCCATCACGGCGGTGCCACACGCGAGTCTCTTCTGATTGCATTGTCTTTGGCATTCCACTGCCATCCATGTACTGTGTGAGCCGAATGTATGCTATGCAGGCTGCATCATCCCCCACCAGGTGCACATGAGGGTTCAGGATGATCGTGTGGATTGGTTTATTGCTTTTGGACAAAGCTGAAAGAGAACAATATAAAAAGAACATAAATTCAGGTCTTACATATAGTAAACTAAAATCCAGATTAACTTCAGTTGGGATCAGCGAGGAATGGTATTCATTCATGCCTTAACTCATTAATCTATTTGCACCAATCGAGTGCCGGGTGTTGTATAAAGTGTAAACAATGAAACAAAAGTAGATAATCTTTATTTTCTTTGATTTCCTTAAGAGGCAATTTGTGCCACTCTGGAAATTTTTATTGATTAGGCAGAAAAGCTACACAGATACACTTATAATACAAGGACTAGAAACAGAAACCATCCTATGGAGAGAGGTGGAGAAATCCTGGCCCAGGTACACTGAGCAACTCTTGTCCTCCTGGGAAGGGCCTGGGGCAGTAGATGGGATGACTTGTGGTGGTACTTCTGTAGTTAGGATGTGGGATGAGGGAAATATCTCCTGTCAATTTTAAAATCACTGTTTCCCTGCATGGATATGTTTCTGCATCACATTCCTGACTCTTCAGTTCAGTTAGAATGTATTTGTGATCAGCTAGTCAAAATTCACAATCCATTGCTTGATCACACAGCTGGTTATTAACAGATGTTCCTCACCAGGTCCGACCTCTGGTATTTGGATAATAGCTATTCCAATTCCTAAACATTTGATCAAGAGATTTTTGGAATTTGAACACAATTCCTATCGATGGTGTTCTATGGATTAGAACAGGCTGAGTTATTCTAGCTGCTACCCAAACAAGCTTCTCATTCTCAGACAATGCTTATTTAAATTACTTGAAATGTTAGTGACATAAAAAGAATACCCCATTATGGAAAGTACACACTTATGGAAAATAGTAGTGCATAGTGTAATGCTGAAAAGGGTGAAATATTAATGGATTAATAAACTATTTTACTAGAAATAAAATGGTGTTGATTGACAGACAGATGAAAGAGCTAATATAAGATACCACCATCAAAATGCTGAAATATACAGAATATGAGAATATTTAACCAAGCTTTGTTAACACAAATTAATTTACCACTACCTATTATTGCTTGTTTATTTGCAAACAGCTAACACACACAAAAAAAGAAACTCGTGCTAAAACCACATGCCATGGCAGACTTGTCAATGCTTTTAATTACTAGAAGCGAACCCAATTATCCTAATTATACAATTCCTCCTTAATTCAACAGGACCTCATGGCAAAACGACTGAGTTCCTTTCACATAGCATGGAAATATAATGCAAAATTTAAGGCTGTAAGGACTAAGTAAAATGATGGAGGGAATTCCTGTTAATGCTTGGCCTTTGGCTTGGTTTTCTCTTTATTTATTTATTCTGATTTGCAAAAACTGCTTTGTAACTATGAATGTTTTCTGAAAGACTTATGTTTCCTCTGAGCCACTAAGATATTAAGACCTATACAATCTGAGTGGAAACACTTACTGATTGCTCATCTTTGTTCATATGATAATCTGAAAGGGACCGTTAATTAAACTTGTCAGCAGCGCTTGTCCACTGTGAACATCATGGCTGTGGTTTCTCTTCCCTGTATTAACCATTTTACAAAAACTCAAAGTAAGATATGTTCATAACATTATAGAGCTTATATTGTCCATTCACTTGATCTTAATGGGTGTTTCCACATTTTTCAAAACATAAAGGACTTTTAGGTGTGAAGTGCATATATTTCAGTTCCCAAAAAGAACAGTTTTCAGGTGGATTTACTGTTGGTAAAAACTCCCATTGTAGGAAAGAGCCGAAGAGTCTGGGAGGTTGGGAGAAGTTCAAGGAGAAGTTGGTAAGGAATGTAGAACAGTTACCGTTTTCAAAGTAGAATCTGTGAAAGTCCATCCCCTCCACCAAGTTGCCCAAAGCTTCAGGTTCAAAGGCAGTGAGGCCTGGATCACAGATTTTTCTGCAGCAAGAAAAAGAATTCATGAGTAAATTTGCTGATGGTTTTGTTATTTTGTGTTAAGCATTTTTTCTTTACAGTCAGAGAGGGAAAGAGATTCTAAAAACCACCTCAAATGGGAAATTTCTACCATGGACCTTAATAAGATAGTCAAAAAGCAGATTCCAAAATGTCATTTTGTAGAGAACTCACAGAGGCACAAAACCAAGTTAACTGGTCCAAGCACAATCATCTCTTGCTTTTTAATTCCCCAAGTTAATTCTTTAGTTTTCTAACTTTTAACTTAAGTTTCTAATGTTTCAAGTTTTCTCAAACATACTCTAAATCCTTTCAAACCATCTTTGGCTTGGGAAATAAATTTCGGAATGATTTTAAAGGGACCCACTTTCTCCATCCTCCTCAAACACCCATATTGTACTGACTTGAAGGGTGGCTGTCAGTCTGAATTTCCTGGTAATATCCATTAGATTACATTAAGCATGTGTTTAAACCTTATTTTACTTTCAAAAGAAAACTAATAGGTGCTTCAAATGGGCATAATAACTTCCTTTTTAATCCTAGAAGCAGAATTCAGCAACGGGATATGAAACTCTAGAGTATTCACAAGAAACCAATGGGATTTTTTTGGAGAAATTTACTTATTCAATCAAGAACTATTAAACATGAACTATAATAGGAAGCAACTATAATTCATTGATACTAAAATAGAAGTTAGTGCAAAATGCTTCAAAGGCAGATTATAATGGAAAGAAATGATATAAGAAGGAAAGAAAATTGGAGGTGGGCTTTTAAGAATGAATGAGAATTTTGTAGGTATGTGGAAGGTCCTGAGTTGGAGAAAAGCTGCAAGGACTCTGAGTATAAATCAAAGGATTTTGGATTATTTATTAATTTGCCTCAAAGGAGAAATGAAGTAGATGGGGACCCATTTAATTTCAAATGAACATGTTCAATACTGGAGAGAAACTTCCTTAACTGTTCATCAAGAAAACAAACTTGGAAGCCTAACTTTCTATAGTTCTTCAAAGTATAGCACAGCTCATGGAACATGTTGCTGGGAACCAGGCATGGTGGTGCACATACATTATTCAGCAGGAGTCCCAGGCCAGCCTGGGCAACATGAGTCCCCACTTCGAAAAACCTAAACCAAATACAGACAAAGGAATGCAGAGCTGGTGGTCTGGGAAGAACACTTACAGGTCTTCAATCACAACAATTATCCTTTGTGATGAAGGCAGTGGTGGAGGGGAATAATGAACTTTGCCTCAGACTGCCTGCTGGGCAGGTATTTTTAAGCTCAAGTCAAATATATATAATTTCTTCCTAAGGAGTGAAGTGGGAAGAATAGTGTTCCTATGGCAACAGAAATTTATTCTGCCAGGTGTTATTATTTCCTCTATAAAATATGGTTTAGTTGTCAGTTTGTGAACTCAAACTTCATACTACCTCACATTGGCTCTGAGGTATAATACAATACAATACAATATAATATAATATAATATAAGATAATATAATATAATGTATTATAGTGAAGCTTTTTAACTCACCTTGCAAAGAAACAATATGTTTGAAAGTGTTCTCTTTTTCTTTCTCCTATCATTATCATCTGTCTATCTATCTATCTATCTATCTATCTATCTATCTACCCACCTATTTATCATCTACAGCTATCATTTGTACACCTATATATCTATCATCCATTCTCTTGCCACAGGCTTTCGACTGATAAAGACTGACAGTATTCTGGACATACTGGTTGGGGTGCTGTGAGCAAAGCTTCGGGCCATCTGCCAGAGTCTCACCAATATATTTCTCTATGTCAAAGCTTTAGAATGGAAGTAATATTGGATACTCTCGGGTCCTGGAAGTACAAATCTAGACCAAATGACAGGTCTCTCTAAGCAAAGATGAGGTAATATGCTCTCAAGACACCGAGTTATTTAAATATCCTACCTAAAATTGTGTAGAAACAGGAAATGCCTCATATCTACTGGTACAATTACACCCTGTCAGTGAAACAAAAACAAGACACAACTTTTGTCTTCCACAGGATATGGCTATCACAAAAGGAGCTTTTTAAGAGTCTTCCTATTCTTTAGAGACTCACAGAGGTCTAACAAGGTTATAGTGGTAAAAGGAATAAAAAAGAGCAATTTCTACAGCATGGAGTTATTATCAGCTGCAGTTTAAAAGAGAACTGTTGTCTGTGACAATAGGGATCCAAGCTCCAACCATCAGTGTTTCTCTGATCAAGTGTACTTTATTAGGCGATAATGAAGAGCTGATCCCCACACACATATTCAGGTGTATGCTCATATTTGTGTGCACACATTCATACTTCTGCAAGGATGTATATATACACCTACAAGATATTAGCTTAGTCTCCACATTTAGTGACTCTCACCCATATTTTACACTGCCTATTGTGTGTGTGTTTGGATAGTGAACATCCCTCTATTACTTATTTCTGCCACAGTTTAAGGGAGGAGGCGGAGATTTATTTGGGCTCATGGTTTCTGAGGGCTTCAGTTTATCACAGGCTTTGCTGTGCACACACTTAGGTAGGGACATGAACATACCTTATTCATTTTGTTATTCATGTTTTTGTCTACTAATATTCAGTTCAGATCCTTTTCTAATTTTGTTTCTCTCCAATCTTATCCACTCAGCATAAAAACTAACTTTTGACACATTTTGTAAACACTTTTCTAAGTTGATTCTCTGTTAGTTTTGTTTTTGGCTTTTAAAATTAGTGGTGTATACCAATTTTATCAGTTGGGAAATTAGTTTAGCTTTTTACTTATGATCATTTTTCCCTGCTTTTAAACCTAGAAAAAATTTTCTAACTAGAGATTGGAATCAATCCTTTCCTTTCCTTCTTTCTTTGTTTTCATTATTTATTCATTTGTTTTTGCACTTAATACTTTCACACAGTGGGATTATGAAGTAAGGAAAAAACATGGATTTGCATCCCCAAATAGCTTCACAATGACCCTTCATGTCTTATTTAAAGAAAATGCCTCATTTTTTCAAGTAAATGATTTCCTTTACATAAAATGTAATCCAGAAGTCTATAACTGTTTAAGCATAAGACCCTCTTCTTGAGTCAAAACTCCCCTTAATATAAAAAGATACTCAACAGATGCAGATGATATTGTATTCATTGATTGATGAAGGGGACGAATGCTTGACATCATTTATTACCTTTTTCTGTCCCCATCCCTGGCAGAACTACAGAGGAAGACATTTCTTAACCCAGTTCTCTGCTTTCTTTTTTTTTAAATCCTTGCCTGCACAGATTTCTCTGATGCCCTACTTTCACTCAGAACTGTGGGTACTTGCAAAGAAATATCATTCACAAAGCCATTCCCAGATGATCAGAAGCTGAGTCATCTCTCTGAAATCATAAACAAGTTGTTTCTCTCTTGAGTGTCCATTGTCATTTATATGACATAACATGTCAACATGTTAAAGCAGGGGTTAAACATGCAGGACTTCAGACACCCTGAGAAATACAAAGGCAGAGAAAATGCACTCGCCCAGAGTGAAGAAGCAAAGCAGATGTGGCTGTCTCTACTCACGTGTAAGCTTCGAAGTCCCCATTGTTGATAGCTTCAATCAGCTGCTCAGTGACTTTGATGATCTCCTGCTTTCGTGCTAAAAGCAAGGACAGAATTGGGTGAGAACAAAGAACAAAGGCTACACAAGATATTTGTCAACAATACAGCTACTTTGCTCAGTGAGGGCATCGTGTGAACCATCTCTCCTGGAGAAAGAAGGCCGTTCCTTTTGCACAGTCTTTAGCTCAGAATGGGAGAGGCCAACAACACCTATGTCTCCTAGCAGCACTCAGAAGCACAGATATCCAGGTCCCACCCCAGACCAGAAGATTCAGAATCTGTATTTTAACAGGGCTCTCAGGTCACAGGTCTCAGTTGTCCAGGAGCCACTACTCCATCGCATTTGGTCACAAACAACAGGTACCTGGAAGGTTGAATTCACTTTTGCTACCCTTATCACCTTGTTCTCTATAAACAAATGTGTCACCAAAAAAGTTAGATTATAAAAATACCAAAGAACAAACATTCATCTTAAGAGTAAAGATTGGTATGTTGTTCCCAGACATCCAACGCTGAGTGACTACTGATTTCTTGCCCTTCAGGTCAACCTGCCTGGCCCTTCCAGAAGAGGGCATTAGCACTGTGATAGGCCATTGTGTTTAGATAAATGGTCATTAGCAAACTCTCTAAATTGAGACAGAGACGTATGAATGCTGCAAATGTGGGCAATAAGCAGATGGAATCCCTCTGCAAAACTATCAAAGCCAACAAAGATCAAACATCATTCGTGTCTTTTCCTACATGGGACTGGTAAAATTATTAATGGTTGGTCTGGCTCAGACATCACCTTTTCAGCAATTCCTTTCCAATTGCACCTGCTTCAAGTGTTGCTACCTTCTCGAATACCCATAGTTCCTGAGCTGTCCCCTCGATATCCCTGACACCTCCTTAGGTTAAAGCACATGGCTTGTTTGGTTGTTATTTAAGCTTTGTTCACTGTGTCAGCTGTGCCCTCCTATTTAAATACAAAGTACCTTGTGAGCAAAGAATATGGTATTTCTTGGTGTTGCCTAAGAAACTTTTGTTCAATAAAATACACATGAAATATATTTGTGAATTTGATCAATTGAGACTACTGATAACATTTTCTTAATTTCAGAATGGTGCTTTTATTACTCATGAAATTGTTTACATATTAGTATTTATTATGTTTAAATATAAATTATGTTAAAAATATTAAGTTGACTAGGTTTTGTTTTAGGATCACTGTACATCACCAGAATCAGACTGGGGGGGTCACAAAGTTATTTTCAGTTTTTCTGTGTGAGGTATTGTGACATTACCATTCATCATGAAGATGGTAACCTTTGCTTTTCATTCTTTACTGATTACAGGAACCATTTTTTGAATGAATCTGATCTTCATGTTTTAACACAAACTTTAAGTGTTCATTTACTTTCAAAATCCAAGTTATACAGGTGAAATTGTTTCTTATTAAAGAATAAATTTATAAAATTAATTTGACTCCATTAAGACTGTATGACACTATCTCATAACAAATATAGTAGTCAGGTATCTTAAAATGATTATTAGATTTGGCCCTAAAATGGCTACTAACAATGTAAATGTTTACAATATAAAAGCATCACTGTTAGATGCTTCACAGCTGTTGTCCAACTTCATGTATGCAAGAGCAGGACATGGGCATTCCTACTCCTCTGCACACTTATAATATTTGGTTTTTCTTTTCATTTGACTAATCCACATGAATAATACAGCCATCCTCAGGACATATTGATGGAGCCAAGAGTTCTGGAGCAGGGATGCTGCCAGGGGCACATTCCGTTTAGTTAGGCAACAGGTGATTCATCTATCTGTGGCCTTCACAGTGTGAAGCTCTGGCAAAGGCCCGTGATGGCTAACCTGACTCTGGAGTAGGAAGGGCATCTGTGAGGAGCTGCTCAGAAAGGGAGAGTGTAAAGAGGTGACTGCCACAGCTCTCTTCACACAAGACCCTCATTTAAAACTAACAACCTTTTCAGTAAGTTATATGGCTGGTTTGGAAAACTATAATTTGAAAACAACACCAGTCTTTTAAAACTAACAAAGAGGGAGAAAATAAAGGTCAATGCCAGGTGTTGATTGTGTGCCTTCAGTAGGCTGGGCCGGTCACAGAGGGTGCAAACTTCCGGAACAGTTCCCAAGGTCCTGAAAACCCCACATCCTCTCACAAGCACACGATGGAGTCTGCAGCAGCAACAATGAGTAGCCTTCTTTCACTCAGAACCATGGGTACTGAAATACTCCCTAGCTTTCTGAAGTTTTGTTAAAAGTGGCTTAAGTTTGCTTCTGCATTATCAGAGCCACACAACCTGTCTTCAGTCTTAGTTCTTGTTCTTGGAAACAACGGTATTGGAGCTGGCCTGGCCGAGCAACACAGAGACAGGGCTCAAAGAAGGATGCTTCTGTGCTGTATCACTCTGGAGGCAGCCTGAGCCTTGGCTTAGGAGGGGCCTGGGACTCAGGAATCTCTCAAGTGTTCATTTCCTCCAGGCAAAGGCGTGTGAGTGAGTCACAGTTGGGCCTGGCATACAACAGCTGACTCTTGGAAGGAAAGCAGAAGGCTGGGAAATGAATCACTTGTGTACGGTGCTCTAAGGTTAGAAGTTAGAGCTGTTGCCACACGCTCAACATCTGACCTAGGGTGTGAGGGTGGGGTAGGTGCCAGCTAGCTCTCCTCCAACAGCAGCGAGGCTAGGGGACAGTCACAGTGCCCAGTCCCTGGCTGGCTGTTTTCTACGACGAGGGTCTGCTCTTTGCTCTCCCTTTTTCCTGAAGTTAAGAAATGGCGGTCCTAGAGGCAAGGTGAGGAATATTACCAAGGAGGAGGAGGAGAGTGCAGTGTGGCATTCCCTGCCTATATGATGCCACCAATTTAATCTCAGAGAGCAGACTGTCAGCCAGCAGGACCCAAAGTAGTTTTTGAGGGTTTCCAGCTTGGGAAAAGACTAGGGAGGAAAGCAAGCCAGAAAGACGGTCCACATCCTCAGTGCTCTTTCCAAGCAGGCATACACACACTTTGGGCATGTTACCCTACTCAAATTCACAATTCCTTTGACATTTTTAATTGATCTAATGATCAAAAAGTCTTCTGCCCCTAGACTGAAGAAAGTTGATACAAGGGGTAGACTGAACATTTCAAAGTTACTTGTCTGGTGAGGACAAAGAGACTATTGGAAAAAAAACAATTGATTGGTAAGCGTCAGGTTACTTCAGGGTTACTTCTGTGCAAGAACTACAGCAGAGTAAATTTCATTATTGTTTGATAAAGAATCTATAGCTTGAAGGTACTGATGCTCCAAGAGACCTGGTACAGTGGCCTGTGAGAAATCAGGCCAGGCCCCAGGTCCCTGCAGATGGCCCCTAAAAAAAATCTGACAGCCCTGACTGTGAAGGATATAGCACACAGATCCAGCAGAGGGGTACAAGCCAGCCCCAACCCATTGCAACTACAGAGTAAGTCTATGGTCCTACCAGCACCCACCTTCCTGTCTGTGCCTCTTAGCACTCAGACTAGGCCAGACTAAATCAGGTGGGGTGGAACTTTCTCTATCCCACCCTGGAAAACCTACGGAAGTAAGGAGTTCTTTTGTTCTCTTGGTTTTCTGAGGGAAAACTGAGGTGTCTATGCCTCTTTTCAGGAGATCAGTTGTGCTCTACCTGGGGGCCATCTCTCCTATTCCTCTACTCTAAGCTTCTAGGCAGGTTTTTTAAGGGAAGGCCTTTTCTCCCCACATGTTACCTCTAGTAAAATGCAATGTCTCTCCCAATGTTCCCCTAAAGATTTTGTACCTACCCCCAGTGGTTGAAAGGCTGTCCTGTGTGAGAGACTCTATTCTTCTTTTGAGCTCTGTCTGTTAGGGTCTAGTGTAGAACCATCATCATCATCACAGGTATACTTCCCAAGCTGGGATTTCTTTCACAGTTCTTTCCTTTGCTACCATAAAGCCTATTTTAAAAGCCTCACTTGAATATTTCATGCACTTCAAATCCAACTACCTAAACTAAGCTTGTCAAGTTCCACCACCACCAATGAGAGGAGACAGGCAGCATGGATAGAGGCTAGTGTATTTTTATATTATGACATCACATCTGTACTTCACATTGTGGAAAGAAACCTGTATACGCACAGCGTAAATATCTCAGCACCTACACGCTACTACTAATGGATTGTTTTAGTCTGAGTTACCCTCTAACCAGATGGTACCTTGGACAGAATGCAAGGTCTCAAAAGAGAGTGCAAACCCAAGTACACAGAGCTGCTGATTTGGGAAAGCACAAGACTGGCCGTGCAGGAGACATGAGATAGATGCTCCAAGGCTGTGAATCTTGGAAACAAGGCTGGTCACCTTGACCAGAGGAACAAGCTAGCAGTGAGTCACTTCCTTGTTTCTCAGCTCTTTCTTCCCTATGGAATCTGCTCGTTGGAGACAGTTGCAGGTCTAGTTGTCACTGCAATACTGATCTGCCCCAGGCTTAGGCCACTGACACTGAAGAGAGCATAACTTACTGATTCAATTCTTGCCTGTCCATTGGCTTTCTGGTGGCATTCAATAGGGCCACCATATTCCAGTTACACAGACCTAATTGGTTTTCCACGGATCTCTGTCCAAATGTATAAACAGGAAAAGAGCCTGAGAACCAGAGGGACCGTCCTACCCTTCTATCAAGTCCATCAAATTCTGTTGCTTTCATCTTTTAGTGTTCCACATTGGTCCAATTCTGCACCATTCTGAGTCCAAGCACCCTTCCCTGTCCAGGTTCCCTAACAAGTTTCCTCACTGAGTTTCTGTGAATAAATCAGATTTTCACCTTTCTTTTTATGAGACATCCCAATGTTTACACACGCATTCTCTCTTCAAATAATGTTCCCTTTGAAGTTTTCTATAATCTTTTCATTGTTGTTAGCATTCAAAAAGAGACGGTGAAACCTTACACAGCCTTGATCCTGTTCATCTCATCATCTCACCTAGTTAAAGGCTGTTTTAATCTCACGATGCTCCCAGCAAAATTCAAAAAGCCCACACCTCCTCCTACCCCACCCCTGCACATGTGTGGTCCTGGCTTCTTAGTGAACTATTCCCACATCCATGTTTTAAAACAACAGATCTCAACAAGGTTTCCTTTAAAAAGACCTAAATAGCACTGACAGACACGGTAACACAGAAGGAAGAATCTCATTTGGGTCTTATCTTTAAACAAAGAATTACAAACAACCAAGGAATGAAGACAGGGAGAGAAACAGTCATCTCTAGGGAAGAGTCCCCTAACTGGTTATCTCATGCCAAGTGGTCAGCCCTGAAATCACGCACATACAAGTAATACTAAATGAATGGAGCAGGTTGAATTTACATATTTAACTCTGTGTGTGTGTGTGTGTGTGTGTGTGTGTACAGAACAGTAATGAAGAGGAAAGAGACTGAATTTGAGAGGAAGCAAGGTGTGGATGGGAAAGGTTGGAAGGAGGAAATGGAAAAAGGGAAATGATATAATTGGATTTTGAGTAAAAACCAAACCAAACCAAACAAAAACCTTCCTTGGCCTTCATTTTAGGCCAGGTTCAAAGGATATTATAAAGCTACACATGCCTTATACTTGATTTTAAAAATCAATTAGTACCCATGTCTTTACGGGTTTATTCAGTTAGTCAGTTTCCCAGCTCTTTCTACAAGGTAGGCATGGACCATTGCAATACCAGCATCTAACATAGTTCCTGGCTTAGAGGAACTGTTCAATAAGTATTTGAATGAACGAACCCAGCTTATAATTCCCAGTCCAGTGGTCTTTCCAATGCACAATATTGCTTTATCTGGTGTTGGATGGAGCCTTGAAGCAATATAAAGTGGGATCTGAGGATGTAGCTCAGTAATGGAGCATGTGCTTAGCATGCAGGGAGGCCCCAGGCTCAATCCTCAGCACCAAAATAAATCCATAATTTAAGAACCTGATAAAAATGAATTTAGATGAAAGCAACCTATTTTGTGCAATGAAAGAAGAGAATTTCCCTTCTGACTCATATGGAATGATTATGAAACCCCTTGACTTTTCCATATTTTCTCCTCTTTACTAATAGAACCACAATTTACCCAGGCTCCCAGCTGGCTTACTTCTGGAGTCCACTGTTCCTTTGTCCTCATATGCAATCATCCATGAGTCATTACTTTTCTTTGGTACTTGTGATATTTCCCAGGGCAGATTCTCAACCTTCATATTTCATGGCAAGCTCATTCACTCCTCTGGTTTTAACCACATGCTGAGGATTGCCCAATCCCCACCACTGAGTCCTCATCTTTCCAGTGTCTGTGTTCCTGTTTCTTACAGCTTGCCATATTCTAATAATTCATTTATTTATTTTATGGATTTGCCTACATTGATATCTGTGTGAGGATTCTGGATCCCCTGGAACAATTGTGAGCTGCCATGTGGGGGCTGGGAATTGAACCCACGTCCTCTGGAAGAGCAGCCAGTGCTCTTAATCTCCAAGCCATCTCTCCAGTCAGCTTGCCATATTCTAAATATTCCTAGGTGCAGGGCGTTTCAGACTCACTTCCCTTTCTGACTGAACCTGCTGTCTCTGCACCTTTCACCTTGACTAGTGGCAACACAGTCTACTGAGCTGCTCCAGTCAGAAACCTTGGTGCCTCCTTTTGGCTCACTCCCTCATAAAATGGACCCCAAGGGTCTCTTCACTGCTGAATCTTTCTGACAGTCCTTTCTCTCAGGGCCAATTGCTATTGATCTGATCTAGGCTCTCACAAGTTTTCATTTCCAGGGTCTTCTCCTACATTGGCTCATTCCGCTCCTCACTATAACAGATGCATCTGCCCCACTCCCTTTAGGTTTTTAGATCCTTTACTGTTCATACATCAAAGATTAGCCTTTTCTGTGCACTTTAGTACTTTTCCAACTTTCTGACCTACTTAGCACCCATTCTTCAGCCACCCTAGGGACTCTGTTCTTTACTAAGTTCTTAATCTTCGGTGACATTGTGTCTTCTCTCTATTTCCCCTTCTTCTGCCATCTTGAAGTTCTGCCTGGGTATCTTCTCCCATGCCCCTCTCATAGCTTACCTCCTCTCCACTGCTGCTGTTCCTGAGAGCACCACACCCAGCTATTTTTATCTCACTGTGAGTGTACTGCCTTCCCCAAAGAGTATGTCACCATTTTGTATCCTGAACACTTGGAACTAAGCTAATGTTTTTAAGTGCATATGTATTTGAACATATACCCACAAGTCTGTATAAAATATAGTGTACATTCAAAATCATTACATAAATGTCAGATACCTGGGAGATGCCCAGCTGCTGCTCTGATAGTAATCTTGATGTCAGAGTCAGCAGAAGGACCAAAGATCAGGCTGCAGGGTTTACATGACAGAGCCAGAGAAGACACAATACATACAGGCACAGTAGAGAAATCTAGGGGTTTCCAGGCAATGGAGAAAGATGTTTCATTTCACGAAAAGAGTGTAAAGGAAACATCCCAACTATATGAGTTTGAGATTTTTATTTCTTTACATGTGTGATTAATCAGCTTATTGAGGAAATGGACCCAGGCATCTAACTGCCTGCAATGTGGCTTTTCACCCCTGAATGCTTGGAGATTGTTACATGTTGGAATGCTTTTATTGGGCTGTGTCTAAATATTACTCAGTCATCAAAAGCTGCATAGTAGGAACAGTGGTCTGGTTTGTGTGCAGTTGTCTTTGCTCTTCTAGGACACTATGCAGTTCTACTCAGTCTTTCCCACACACATACTACAGTTTAGTATAACTCCTGCCTACATTTCTCAGAGGGAATTCACTCAGCTCCCAGGCACTTCAAGGATAGAGAGATGGAATGACTTGCTAAGCCACCCAGCAAATTCGGACTAGGCCAGAACTTGAGTTTTATGTGGTTCAGCCCCCCTGCCTCCTGCTTGCTATTCAAATCGCTAACCTCTGTTTCTTTATAGCCCACAGTGTTTAATTCAATATTTTGAAATCATAAACCTAAATGAGCCACCTAAATGCCTTTGAACTTACTCTGACAAGGTGACTGACTACTTAATTACTGGGCCAGGTTTGCAATTAATTACTGTGCCAGTTCCACACATCTGGGAGCCTCATGGCTTTATTGTCTTTTTCCATGCTGCCATTA
>LZPO01055517.1:65482-77554 GCA_001675575.1 Neotoma lepida | reverse complement strand
CATTTTTAAGAAAAGCTCTATTTTTCTAAAATAATTTCAGAAATTAGTGTAGATATAATTTTGCAGATCATAAATAGTCACCTTAATAGAAGCTACCTTTGTGTGGTTAGTGGCCAGTCTAATGGGCCGGTTGATTGTGGGTACCCCAGAGATCCTTGGATCACCATTCTGTGCAAACTGCCCCCACCTCATAGTTCTCTGACAGTTTAGCATCTGCTACTTTTGAGAAAGTAATACAGCTGAATCGCATCAGTATCTGTTGGCTCAGTTTTGTTTCTTCTTTAAAGGTACCTCTCCCTCACTGTTCTTGAAGTAACTTTATTTTAAACCAAGGTCAGCCAGGTGAGCACTGAAAAGGAAACTCAGTTTTACAAGAAAAAGTAGACAGTGTTTGGAATGATCTCAAAAACAAAAATGCCATTCTTAGTTAAGAGAAAATGCAGCAGGATCGTAGAGCATTGACATGGGTATCTGTTTCCATTGCAGCTTCGATTTCAGTGTTTCGCTGCCTGAGGTGCAAAGGAGAACACTGGATGTAGCAGTGAAGAACAGTGGTGGCTTCCTGTCCAAAGATAAAGGGCTTCTTGGCAAAGTAATTTTTAAAAGTCCGTGTATCCTATACATTGTAAAATGAAACACTTCCCTGTAGTGCAGTTTAGATCATAGCTTGCATAAGTGGGCAGGAAGGAAGCTCTTTCTGTGATTAATGCTTGTTTCTCACATTTGTGCTAAGACATCAGTACATAGCTGTTTTCATGCATCCATACTATTGGCTTATTACTAATACTAATATCAGCATCTTAGAGTTGAAGAAAGGTTGATTTTTTTTTTTGAAGCTTTAAAAACTACTCAATGCTACATTGGAAGAAAACATGAAGGAACGTATTCTCAAAGGGCCCACTAGCCCACACCTCCTTAGCTAATCACTGTGCTTCCTCTTGTATGTCATTGACTTTCCTCCAAATTGTCTTTTGTCTTTTCCACGTCACATTTAACTTTGGTGTAGGTTTATATACAGTGTACAAAGGTTTAGATAGGGAAAGGGGCTTTGAGTTGTAGGTGCCACTTTGTCATCAGCAGAAGTGTTCTGTATCTGCTAGGCTACAACAGATACCTAAGAGAGACAGTGGAAAGGAGGGAAGGTTTATATTTGCCTCCTGATTTCAGAAGTTTCAATACATGGGCACTTGGCTTTATTATTTCTGGGCCAGTTGTAAGGCAGAACCAAGCTGCCCACCTCACAGTGGCCAGAAAGCAGAGAGAGAGATGTGAGGAGATCAAAGAGAAAGTGCACATTTCCAGAACACATCCCTAGTGACCTACTTCCTTCAACTAGACCCCCCACCTACCCACCATTTCCTATTGCCATCATAGTATGAATCCACCAGGTATAATCCATTGTTTAGGTCAGAGACTTCAGGTTCCAGGCACTTCCAGAAGCCCATCAGTTAGCTGGCAACCAAGCTTTTAAAACATGAGCCTTTTAGAGTTACTTCACACCCAAACTACACACTGCTATTAATGATACTTGCCAGTGTCTCCATAAATTGNTTCTGCCTCTGTTTCATAATAATCTTAATACTGTTAGATACAAGAAGGATCTCTTGGATATACTCAGCCATGTAAAGTTTGAAAAGATTTTTTGAAAATGAGAACCTCAGCTTTGAGGAACGGAAGAGTTCCATATTGTTAAATTTGGTAATTTGAGAGGTAGGAAGGAGTGGTGGATGGTCTAAAAGGAATTACTCAACAGTTTTCACGGTACCTTCTTTTCACCCACAGGTGCTGGTTGCTCTGGCATCTGAAGACCTCGCCAAGGGCTGGACCCAGTGGTGAGTATGCCTCTATCCCAGGTAGCAGGCAGTTCCCAGAGAAACCTAGCCTGACCCAAATCTATCGTACTTTTCTGTGCTTTGTCAGGTATGACCTCACAGAAGATGGAACAAGGCCACAGGTGATAACGTAGCCACGCTGGACGTAAGGCCTATTTCTCAGTGTATCGCACCACCTCAACATGGGACACACCTTCTTGCAGATGTACCAATGCTATTTTTATAATTTTAAGTATTGAGTTATCCATACCTTAATTTTATAAAACTGTTGGCATTGTAGGAAAATTTGGCCAATATTACTGTTAAATTTCCCTGTTGCAATCCTTCCAGTGCTTTACCAGGCACTGAAGTGTGCAGTGGAGTAGTAGTGTGTTCTGTGCTGTGTGGAACTCTGTCAGCCACACCTGCTGGAAATCAGACACCTGTACTTGCTTATTTCTGCCTTGTCTTGCATCCTGGAGGTGCACTATACCATGTAAATAGACTCTGTTTTTTATAATAGCTACATGCTGGTTTGGATAAAAAAGAAAATATATCAAGGAATACATATTCTCTTCTGAAACTTATTAAATTCTGTGACAAATAATCATTTTCATCTTTTCAGCAAAAACTTATAGATCTGCTGTGTAGTATGGCTTTTTTAAGGGAAAAATGGAAAAATTATTAAATATTAGGATATTTATGTCTAGTATGAATGATAAAAGAAAGTGTTCAAATTATTAACATTATTGTAAATAGGAAGATACAGTGAGAAGTCAGTGAATGGCTTATTAAAAAGGTTGTATAACTGAGTAATAGACAATACCAAGAGTATTTTCAAAGCTCATGAATCACAGTATACTCATCTGAAATTTATTACAAAAGAAAGAAATGTGCTGTTTGTTTGTAATTGTTTGTTGTAACTGATTCATGAAATACTGGAGAGATATACACATGCCAGGTGTGGTACCTCATACCTGTAATCCCAGGATATGGGAAGCCAAGGCAAGAAAACCAAGAGTTACGCAGCTAGACCCTATCTTGGGAAAAGGAAATGCACNCTTTATAGTTTGCCCAAAGCATAGGAACTAATCTCCAATATTAGGAGATAAGGTGTTGTCCAGATTGGATGCAAGGCTGGTTTATTTTGTCCATGTTTCTAACCCTATAAAGATAACCTATTGTTTAATATAAAGTGGTGAAACAGACTGAGTGAGTACAGAAGGTGTTATGCTAAAGACTGACACTGCACTTGCTCTTGGTGGGAGAACCTACTCTATGCCATCACATATGATACACACCTCTGGATGGAGCATCCTGTGCTTTCCCTGGTACCTGGGACCTCACACGACAGAGGAAGAGATCCTGCCCAGTGCCAGCAACAGCAGCTGTCAGTCTTGCCGTTTTCTGGATATCCTCAGTTTGTGCCATGTCAGANCATAATATTGGGATAGTATTATACAATTTTTATTTTAGAATCCTTTTTTCTTTTTAGATTATGAAAAGCATGTTTTACATATGTAAGAATCCCCCAGAACCTCCTGTGAGGTGAGGCTATATCACAGTATTATAAGCTATGCATGTCTGTAAACAAAATACGCACAAGAATAGGAAGACATTCAGTGTGCATTTTAAGCTGCAGGATGAAAAGGGCTTCTCAGCTATGAGATCATTTAAAGCTATGTACACTTATCAGGAAAATACAGCTTTGTAATCAAAATTGGAGTAGTTCCTTTCACATGCTTCCTGGAACTAAACAGCCTATGGGAAGTTTATGTGACCAAACATACCAAAGTGCCTATGATGAATACCGAGTGTCCTTTTACACTCTCCTCCTATCTAGCAGATGAAAGTGTGCCTCAGTTTGTAATGTACCATGGGTGCATTTGTAACGGAGTCTGTGGCTCTTCACAGCACATCCCAGGTAGTCATAGGGCCAGAGTAACCTCACTCTCCTGTTGACACCATCCTTTGAATCCTCTTTATAAATCTTTTTCTATTAGTGTGCAGGATTGGTTTTTCAGGGAGAAAGTTGATGTGTATGTCACACAGGAACATATATGCATATAAATCATTTAAGGGTGACAGTTTAGTCACAGGAGAAAGTAATATCGTACTAAAACTAGTTGCTTGACCATGCTATTAGATTTTTTTTTCCTTAAGTATCCTTTTAATTAGGTCCACATAATCTATAAAGGAGATTTTCTTGCTGAAATTTTATCATAGTTTTTCAACAACAACCTTAACAAATGGTTTTGTACCCATATGCTTAATCTGTTCAGTGTTTATTTTATTTAATGGAATAATTTTTGAGTATAGTTAAGGGTACAATCCCCTAATAAGTCAATGTAACATCACAAAAGGTGGCACCAGAGTTCACATACTTCTCCCCACCGGCATCATCTGAGTCCTCTAGTAACTATCTCCATACTCTTTGGAAAGGAGAGAGAAAGTCTGGGAATACCAGCCCACCTCCTGGTTGTAGTCCTGTGTCTGGCATGTTCCAGTGTCCTGAAGATAGAAGATACTCTGAGTTCTCAAAATGTTAACTTTTAGTTTTTAATGACTTATCTAGGGAAAAAGAACTTTTAAGTTTTCTACTTTGAGCCAAACCAACGAGGGGATATTAGTGATTTGAAGTACAGCTCCACTAACTTATTCACGTGGTGGCTTATCCTGTGCCTTAAAGTACAAAGGAATCTTTAAGTTTCAGATGAAAACAGAAGCAGCCTTGCAGCTATATTCACCACCATTTGTATTCTGCACTCTAGATTTCCTCCACAGGCAGGCCTTATGCAGAGGTCAGTCCTCAAGAGTTTAGGATTATTTTAGAAACCTCAGACAGATGCAGAAAGCACAGGCTGCTGGCTATGTATTCTCTGGTTGCTGCAATGACGGTCCCACCCAGATTACCCACTGCAGAGGAGGACCATAGAAGGTTGGGTTTTGGTTTTTTAATCATAGAATGTGTTTTCTGCTTAAGTAATTTTACATAACAGCACATGTATTTATTCAATAAAACTTTTGGTAGCTCACTTGTAATATGTTTTTTGTTTGTCTCTTGAAATGAAATGTCTAGTGTGGGAACAGATAATTTGGAAAGTCCACGTTATACCGTGTATATCTGCTGTCTGTGCATTCTTTCGTAGTACTCTTGTTCCCATCTCAGCTTGACTCTTCTCTACCTAGCTCACAGACTCTGGGTTTTGAAGGGGAATGGTTGAGTAGGAAAAGTAGGCTAAATAAGACGGGAACACCAAGAAGCCCTAAACAAGCTGCTGAGATAGGTTTGAACAAGGNGGGAATACGCCAGTATCCAGTATCTGTAGGCCTGAGCAAATACCTTGTAGTCTTTCTTAGGCATCTTCACATCTAACACGATTAGTTTCTTTACTCATGTGCTGACATGCCACCTTTGCTTGGTTTCCTTGTTTGTTTGTTGATAGGGTAGCCAAGACTGGCTTTCAACTAACAGTCTTCCTGTATGCTCCCAATCTAGTTTCTTTGTCCTTTATAATGCCTCGCTTTACATCCCTTCATTAAAAAAAAAGAAATCACAGTATACCATGCATGCTGGGCAAGCACTCTACCACTGAGTCACACCCTGACCCTTTCTGTGTTACTCTTCACTGTTGGTGCTCCTAAAAGACCTTTCTTTTCTTTTTTTCTCTTACCTAGACTCTAAATATTGAAATATATGTTTCCTATTTTTTCATTTTTATTTTGTATTCTTAATACCACTGACCATCTGTGTTTTCCAAATTGATATCACAAACACACTTTCCTTCAGTGCTCAAGGCTAGTGCATCTAGTTCCCTGTAAAACATCTGTCTTCTAGGAGGTCTAGCAAGGTTCCCGCCTGTCTTTGTCTCTGTTTGTCTAGGTGCCTGAGGAGCTAGGGACTTAAACAGCATCGTGCCCTGCTCCCTCCCTCTAGCAATTAGAAAATATGAACATTAAAAAAAATCATACAACAGCAGTGAAAACCTACAACCTCCAAAGGGGAAAGAATGNNTTAAGGAAATGTCTTATTCCCAGAAAACTGTTACTGTGTGACTNGTCTGGATCCTAGGAAATCTATGTCTATTGTGTCTGTCAGATATAATATTGCAGCTGCCTGAGCCTGTGGTACCTCTAGAGACAGACTTTGACAAAACAACAAAGGAAAATCCAGGAAAAAAGGGTTGTAGAATGTTTGGGGGACTTAGAAAGGTGTGCATGAGGAGGGCATGCGCATTCCTGGAAATGATCTACAGAAGTCCTGGTCTTGTTTCTGGGTGCCATAAAGAGTAGGGGATTAATTGATCCAAAGTACTAAAAAATAAAATCTTGATTCACTTCTTAACTAATAACATAAACTAACCAGGCAGAGACTTTGAAGAATGTGCCTTTTAGGTAATATAGTTAATCCAAGAAAGCAGCAACAAAGCCTGTGGAGAGGAAGAAGCTTATACAGAATTGTCATACTGTATTAAGTTTTTAACCCCCAAATCATGAGGTATGCAAAGAAATAAAATGTAGGCCATATGCCAGGGGAAGTGTCAAAAACAGTTGGTAGAAACTGTCTCTAAGGAAGTCCAGATGACCTTAAATTAGCTACTGTAATATGTTGAAACAAATAAAAGTAACTAGATGTCTAAAGAATGAGGAAACATAGCAGAACAAGTAGAAATTCTTGAATTAAATACCAGGAACTGAAGGTTCAGTAGAGTTCAGCTGATTTGAGCAGACAGAAGAAAGACTCAGCATATGAAGATGAGTCACTAAGGCCAACCAATCCAAGGAGCAAAGGTAATACAGAGTGAAGAGAAATGAGTGCACACATGGTGAGAGACCCAGAAAGGATGGAGAGGTGTGGTGATATTNTGTTTGTTCTCTGACAAATAAAGCTTGCCTGAAGATCAGAGGGCAGAGCTAGCCACTAGAGGCCAGGCAGTGGTGGTACACACCTTTAATCTCAGCACTTGGGAAGAGGAAGCAGGAAGATCAGGAATTCAAGGCCACCCTGGGCTACACGACACTGAACCAGTCTAAAAGAGAAACAAAGCTGGGCAGTGGTGGTGCACACCTTTAATCCCAGCACTAGGGAGGTGGAGACAGGATCTCAGCCCATTCAGTTTGAGGATTTGTAGAGACAGGGTCTTGCCCCCTTCGGCCTGAGGATTCCTAGAGGTAAGCAGTCTTTCTAGTGGCTGGCTGCTCTGCTTCTCTGATCTTTCAGCTTTCACCCTGATATCTGGCTTCAGCTTTTTATGATTAGATCAATTAGGATTTGTGCTACAGAGAGGAGCACCTAAAAAATGTTTTAAGAAGCACTGTAGGCTAATGAGATGGCTCAGCAGATAAAGGCACTTGCCACTAAGCCTGATAACCTATGTTCCATCCCCAGAATCCATGTAGGAGAGAACTGACTCCTCCAAGTTGTCCTCTGAACTCCACATGTGTGCTGGCAAGTGCATGCACACACAATAAATGAGTAACTAAATGTTATTCTAAAATATTTTTAAAAGAACAACTTGAGGTTGGTGTGGTGGCATGCACCTATAATTCCAGCACTTGGGGTGTATAGGCAGAAAGGTCAGGAGTTCAATGTTAAACTCAGGTACATAATTCCAGNCCAGCCTGGGCTACATAAGAACTTGTCTCAAAAGAAGGAAATTGGCAAAACCAAGTATGATGGGAAGTATTTACATATTAAACTGAAGGAACTATAAGTGGGATAAGCTTTAAAAGAGAGCCATGCCTAGGCACATTTTAATCAAACTTGCAAGTCAAAGATGGCAGCAAAAGACTCCTCATGCTGCTCAGAACAGCTCATTGATTCTGACAGTGGAGAGATGGCAAATTCAAAAGCAGACTGCCAGCCAAGAGTCCTCAACAAATGTCCAAAATGAAGGGGAAGTCAAGGCATTGTCAGATTTGGGAAACTATACAAGGGACTTAGGCAGTCTCACTACATAGCTCAGAGTACCTTTGAGTTTGTAGTCCTGCTTTACCCCTATGAGTGCTGGGATTATAAGCATGCACCACTATACCCAGGGGCATTTATTTTAGTGAGCAAGTGTGTGTATACACCTNCATGTGCATGCCACAGTGCACATGTGGAAGTCAGGACAACTTTGTAGAGTCAGTTTTCTCCTTTGACTGTTAATGAGGGTCCTGGGGATTGAACTCAGGCACCAGGCTTATATGGTGAGTGTCCCTACCCACTGAGCCATCTCGCCCCCATTGTCATATTTTTTAAAACAAGAATGTGTGACTAATGTGTCCTACAAAAATATTAAATGAATGCATATAGCTTGCTTGTCTTTAGAAATACTTATAATTGATCTCTGAAAGAAGCCTGTCTGTATCTCCGGATATGGAAAGCACTGAGGTCATTTCCAAATCCCTTATGTGCCTCTGTGTAGCTTGGGACTGCCGTAGCTTCTCTATACCTCAAGTACCTAGTGCCCAGGTAGGAAATAGCCATGATGCTTATCAAAAAGGTAATGCTGATTCAAAATGGAAGAATACTTGCAGAGTGTTCCCAGCATTATCCCATGTTGATGCACCCAGACCTATAGGAAGGAGGGACTATTGGCCTAGAGAGTACTACCCTTCTTCCAAGACTAACTTCTTTTCCCAGAAGACCCCTGTGGCTAACATCAGAATGACATTTATCACAGCGGAAACCACATGCAGTTCCCAACACACGTCTAAGCAACATGGTGAATACAGGGGAGAACACATCAAAACCAGGACTTCTTCANACCACCACAGTCCACCACCACAGGACTGTTAATATTGTAATCACAGTCCTTCNTTTGTATAAACGACTTCTTTGATTGGTGAAAGCACAGCTTTCATTTGCTTAAGGGACTCCTCCATTATTGGTATAAACATAATCCATTATTTACATGACGGTCTGCCATAATTGGTACAAAACTTGCTCATACCCTTTCTGACTGTATAGCCAGGTTGCTTGGTTCACTTTTTGAGTCAACTATACTTGTACTGTAGCTGGTGTTGCAGCCTTAGGCCAACGGTAAGGCTTCTCTGGAGTGGTCTTTCCATGTCTACTTGTGATTTTCAACATTAGCGGAGCAGGGTGATCTAGTAACAGCTGCAAGTAGTGTTGCTAGTATGACAAGTTCCCAAACAGGCCTTACGGGTTGGGATCTCTGGACAACATCCAGTGTTCTGGCTGTAACTGTGGCTGCCTTTGTTTCCCCTTTCTTCACAAAGGTAAGAGTGGCAGCACTGGTAGGACAGCAGTAGTGATGGTGGCAGTCACTGCAACTGGCAATAGCAAGGAACTCTGAGAGAACAGCCAGGGCCAAATGACAAGTAGTGGAAACAGATAAGGAGGGTTGGTGGGAGTACACAGAAGACACTGGTTACCGATGAGCTGAACACTTGTAGCCCTATGTATATGAGAGTTCTCATGCTGTTGCCTGCTGCTGCTGCTGCTCAAGGCTTCCAAAACCCCAAGGAATNAAACATCTTCAGAGTGCCCAGGCTGCTCTGGCTAAAGACAAATAAGCTTCTTTTGTGCCTATTTCCTTCAAGCTGGGCATGATTAATGCCACCTTGAATCAGAGCAGCTGTGTTTATCTGCATTGGGATCCCATATGGGGGAGGGGAAAGGCTCACAAAGCTCTCTCCTCCCCAAGGATACATAAGTAACAATTTCTTGGAGGAGGAGACTCTTCAGGGGTGTTGCCAGACTCCAGGAATGCAGCTTGGGTGAGTCATCACCTGGGANGCAGCTGCCTNAGTCACATGTGCTCCCAGAAGTAGCTTCTCACCCAGGGTCCTATAAGTCATCTCACTGAACTCATTGGTTTGTCACAGTGGACGTGAATGGGATCATTTATTTGTTCTATTATTCCTCTTTGTATCTAGGGTGAATAGACATCGGCTGCCCAGGAAAAGTTATACAAGGCTTGGCACCCAATCAGGNCCTTGGCAGAGCCAGAGATGAGTCTCAGAAGGATAATTGTTTGTCTCCTGTAATAAGCTATGCGTCTGAGGCTGAGCTGTCTGAAGGCTGGGTGCTCATGGAAGGAATCCCAGGGTGCTCATCTTCTGTGCAGTNTGGAGTGATGAACCTCCTTGGTGAATGGGATCTGCTGTTGGAGTACAGGATGCTCTCCAAATGGCTAATGAACTGGAGAGAGAATATGTTNTAACAATGAAGTAGCACANGCNGGACAGAGTTGTAAGAGGACAGTGGTGAAGGGCTCTAACAGGCCTGTCCATGGCAAGCATGGNGCTGACAGGTTCTGCCCTTTTCTCCCTTTTTCTCTCCCTTACTAAAAACCGTTAGATTACAATTCTAAAACTAGCCCCCAAGCTCTAACAATCAAAATTCATTATTTGGCTAATATGTCCAATCAGATTTACCAACTCACCCTAGCACAGACTCCCCCTTTTTCTCCTTAAAATTCCACTCCTGCAAAAAAACACCCATTTGCTGCTTGCTGCCTCTACTTGCTCCAGAGGCCTCCCCACCCCCCCTCCTGTCTCTTATACACATCTAGATGTGTATAAGAGACAGGTGTTTGTCTCCCACCCCCACCCTGCTTGCCCCTTCCGGGTAATAAATCTCCTTTGTGCTGAGAATTTGGTGTCTGGGTGTGTCCTGTACCAACTGGGGGTGGGGGGTGAGGGCTCCCTTACATTGGTACCGGAAATTGAATCATAACTCGGTTAGACCTACAGGATCTGAGAACCCAGTTCTCATTTTCCAGACTGGCTGCATCCCATTCACTTCATCCAACAGCGGCTAATTGGTGAGTTTTCCCTTACTCGCCATCCTAAACATTCCCCAAGACACCAGGTGATGACTGTTGGGTGTCCAGCATCCCTGCTCTGTCTTGTGGGGGTGGGGAGAACGCACCCCACCACGGCCTTCAGTGTTCAGTTCGGCTTGGTTGGCAGTTTTTCTTTCACTTTTGGTGGCCCTTCTTGGTGAAGGAGCTTGGGTAACGACCCCTCCCTCACAGGCCTCCTTAACAGGCAGGGGATGCCCCGGCTCTTGACCTTGGGCTCGACAGCCAACAGTGGTGATGGGATCTGCTTCCTCCAGCTCCACTGAAAACTCCGGTTCACACACATTACTAAAACATCTTAACACTCAAAATAGCCCTTATATTCCCTAGAAAATCAAACAAAAGACAACCTTTACAATTTTATGGGAACGAACCGAATTAGGAGCTATCCCCCCTCCCTTTTCCCCTCTCCCTCCTCTCCTCCTCCAGACGTTCAGTGCCTCTGCCTGTCCCCGCCTGCTTTTCCGAAAGCTTCACCACTGCTCTAAGCTTTTTCCTTGCACTTTCTGTTCTCCTATTAGCCATCCAAACCTCAGCCGCTGCTCCAGAGAAACATTGTGACTGACAGACAGCCTAGCGCTGTCTGTCACCCCTCTGAAGTCTCCCTGCCCACAGGCAAAGCCGCCTTGGCCTTACAGCCCCAGGAGNTCTCCTCCATTGCCACCGCCACTCCAAGAGCCGGCCGTGGCTGCCTCAGCTGGACTAACTCCTCCTTTCAGCTTGTGTGCAGAGCTCCAGGAAAGCCCCACCTCCTCCCACCGCACCCTCCAGGAGCCCGGCCCCTCCAGCAGCCCTCCTCCCCTTTGCAGCCCTGCGGCGTCTGCCACAGCCCACCGCTGTCCCCGCCCACATTCACCCCTGTGCCAACCCTGCCCTGGCTGTTACGTTGTTACAGCCGCTGCTAGCAGCTGCCTCTGCTCCCCCTCCCTTCTTGAAGCCAAATTCCCCGCTTTCAATTCCGCCTATTCCTCTCTCTAGGCCTACCCACTCTACAGGGCCCATCCCGACAGGAAGGGGTCGGTTTCTCTCATCTGCCTAAACCAGGTGTCTCTGAACCAAGCTGACCTATACCAGCTCCCTTTTCCCTTACATTCTCATCTCTCTAGGTTTCTCTCACCTCTCTCCAGGAGCTGCAATATACTTTGTGGCCCTGTCACCTCTCACCTCCCTCCCCTCTGCCGGTTCCCTCGTCAGGCACTTTCTCAATCCTTTCTTGGTCTGAAACTGCAGTCCTGCCTGTAGACTACAATATCTCGCTGCTCTCACCTGCAGTCCCACAGCTTCTGCTCTCAGCTACCTCCTAAAGTTCTCTCTCCCTGCACGGAACTGGCTGCTCTGTATTTTCCAGCTTACACCAACACAGGAGCCCCAAAACTCTGTTCTACACTTCCAAAAGTCTCTTATCTCCATTTCTCTTCTGCGGAGCTTCACTTTCTTCTTCTTCT
>LZPO01055517.1:25349-50955 GCA_001675575.1 Neotoma lepida | reverse complement strand
GCTCCTGGGAAGTAGAGGCAGCGTTGGTGAGTGGTGGCTTGCTCCTAATTCCTCTGATCTCTGTCAGATTTTCACCCTTATTTCTTGTTCCGCGTGTTTATTAGTAAGACTGGTTAGAAGTTCTTCTTACAATATACCAGCCAGGATTGCTGGTTATGCTTAGACACCTCACTCCCGTACTACATAGTGATAGGAACTAATTAGATTGTCAGCCCATTGACTGACAAAACTCACTGTGACTGGGGGCAGTCCAAATTAACATTAGAGGACTTATAAGGGGCTAAAACTTGTCTAATATCCAAAACCTTCACCTTAGGCACTTCCCGTTATTCTGATGCTTGCTACTCTGCCTTATGGGTTAATTCATCTGGGTATTAGCAATATTGCCAAGTCCCTGAGACTACTTGGTAGGCAGGTACCAACAGTTTGACTAAATATCCCTCTTCTGGTGCTTTCCAAACTAAGTAGACAGGTTGATCAGGACCTAGAGATATTAAATGTTCCTGTTTCTGAATTAAAACAACAGTTAGATTCCCATGCAGAAATAATCCTACAAAATTGGAGAGGTTTAGACTTACTTCTCATGAGGTAAAGGAAACTAAGTCTGGCTTTGGGAAAAACTTGTTTCTATGCTAATTGATCAGGAGTAATTAAAAAAATCTTTCCATAGTTGGGAAAAAATTCAAAAAGAGAGAGAGAAAGACATTAATCAGATAATTGGTACTCTGTTCTCTTGGTCCCCTGGCTAACTACTTGGCTGTCAGCACTGGCTGGGCCTTTACTTCTCATTCTGACTCAATTACTGGCAGGCTCCTGAATATTAAACTATATGGCCAATCATGTGTCAGTTCAGTAAAATTATTGTCCTTAGGACCAACTACACATTTTTAGAGCAGGATGAGTCCACAATTTGACTCATTCACTAAGACCTATGGGGAANGGAACAGGCCGCAGACCTTAGCACAGCTGACTCCATGATGAAAGTACCATTCAGACTATAAAACTCTGCACGTAGACAGTACCACCTGCCAAAACTAAAACAAGAACGAATCCATCAAAGTCCATAGATCTGGGAAAGTCTCTAAATGTACTAACCTTGCTTTTTGGCTTCTGTACTTCTGCTTCTGGCTAACTGTTCTTGCTAACTGAAGTATGTCAGCCCAGGCATAGTTTTTGTGTTTAAAAGCTCACCCTGAGAAAGGCTTGGAGCTATACTGGGATCCTGAACACCTAGTGTAGTCACTGGCTGGCTAATAAAGACTTTCTATTGGCTTAAACCATGTCAGAGCAGTCTCCTCTGGTGGATACCCCACAACGTAAGTAGATAGTATGATTGTTATTTATTTTTTTGAGAAAGGATCTCATTTATCTCAGGCAAGTCTTGAACTGTGTAGTCAATGTTGACCTCACTTTGTTCCTTCTGCTTCCATTCCTGGAGTATTTCGATTACAGGTGTGTTCCATCTGTTTATGCAGTGCTAATATTTGAACCCAGGGCACTGTTTGGAAAGCACTCTGCTAACTGAGCTACATCAAGAGCCCTGTTCTCATTTTTGTTTTTTTTTTTTTAAATACATGGCAAACGAAGGAAGCACATAATTGTTATTCGCCCGTCTATGTCAGTAGCTTTGAATATTCAGAACTCACTGCTAAACTCTTCATCCATTTCCTAACAGGAAGTGTACCAGTCAGGAACTNGAAAGTGAGTGAAGAAGGGGAGAAAGGCAGTGGAAACTGGGATTTCTTTTGGACAGGAGTCAAACCTAAATGGGAATGAGCCAGATGCTCAGAATAGTGCATGGGAAATCTGAATGTGGGATGTCCAGCCTCAGACTGGTTGTTCAAACTTTGACTGTAGATGAAACTGAGAGTTGTAAGGTGGGGTATCCAAATCCAAGAGACTGTAGGGATCAAGGAATTGTGGAGAGGGAGGTGGCCAGAAATTAAGGAGACCCTGTATGTTGAAGCAAGTGAGAGGTACAAATGATGGCTTGCTGTGGTGGGTCGACNCCGTCTCTGGCTCTGCTTACTACCTCAGATTTCCTAACTAATTCCCCACTATCATTTTATACCGTTGAGACTATACTTCGGCTCTATCAGGTTAAATACAAATTATTAAAATTATTTTGACCTTCTCAGTCAATAGACATCTAGTTCTATGTTGGGTAGGCAGGCTGCCTCTGGGTAGCACCTAAGGCCTTTACGTTCAATTCAGGCAACAGAAACTCACTCTGGACATTCTGAGGAAGGAAAAAAATTGCAGGAAATATTTCTGAAAGGATTTTTCCAGGAACTGNTAACAGCGACTTCATTTGGAGGAGAGCTGGACTGGGAAGGGGNATTNGCTGAGGAAGGGAGTGCCCTGCAGGAAGGCAGGAGGCCAGANGTTGGGGAGAAGGAAGACTGNAGTCAAGGAGAGGTATGTGGGTTGGAGAGCTGCCTTGGTTTCCAGGTGCAGGCAACCACAGAGGAAAGAAAGGGCATGAACAGAGACACAGGCTTAGGACCACCTTTTTCCAGGCTGTGGATTGCTGCCCAGTCCCGGCCATGGGCCTGAGCACCATCTGCTGTTTAACCCTGGGAAAGGGCAGGCTTGGGCTCCCTCCCATCTTCCTCAGTGGGCTCCTCCCCATGACCTTATCTGTTTAATGCTGTTAAGAATCCTCCTGAGATGGGTGACTTGTAAAAAAAAAATTATTTCTTCCCATTTCTTAAGCCTCTCCCCTGGGGTACCCTGACATCACACATTCTTCCTCCTTGCCTCGTCTGCCTCTTGTCTTACTGTCTACCCCCGCCCACCACGCCCCAGTCTCTTCTTGCTCTCCACAGACCTTCCTCTGCCTCTTTAGCTCCTCTTCCCTCCTCCAGCCTCCCCGTTTTCTCCCCAGCGCCCCCTTCTCTCTCTCCTCGTACTATTTTCCTTCCTTCCTCTCCCCCTGCTCTCCTCCAGCTCTATTCCTCGTCTCCCCTTCTTCCTCTCTCTCTCTCTCTCTCCTCCGTCTGCTCCACGAGCTTTCACCGAAAAGCGGGCAAGAAACGCAGAAGCAACGTCAGCACTCCCACGGACCGCGGTGGGGCAAACACAGCCGTGCGCGTGCGCGTGCGCGTGCCGTGGGCGCGCGAAAGAGGCTCGGCCAGCCGCTCCCGGCTTGGGGGCGGGGCCCGGTCGCAGGGATGACGCACGTGGGCGTGGCCCGGCAGCGTCAGTTCTCGTGAGAGCGGCGACTGGTGACGGGGTGGAGGGCGGGTNCGTCCGGATGGTGCGCGGGTGTGTTTGAATCTGGTCCGAGCGCGGGAAACTCTGGGTCCCCGGTGAGGTGAGCGCTGCGCGGTGTCTGGGGTAGGTTATGAGTAGGACCTGGCGGCGGGCGGCCGCGGCTGGGCCACGCAACCCGTCCGGGTCCCTTGTCCGCCGCCGTCATCGGTCTCCGGCGCTTGTGGAGTAGGAGAGGGGCTGCGGGAGGGCAGAGCAGGACCCGGACAGACTACGGAGGACCCTAGACCAGGACAGGGGGCTCACCAGGAAGGAGCTCAGCCTTGAACCCGGGCTGACTAGGAAGGATCTCAGGCAGGGATCTGGGTGCTGACGAGAGAGGATCCCGGAAGAGGGCCTGGGTATGACTAGAGAGAACTCCCTGAAAAAGGCTGACTAGAGAGGACTCCAGAACCGGACCTGGGATCCACAGGGGAGGACCTCAGACCAGGACCTGATGTTCACTTTGGAGGACGCTGGACTTGTACTTGGGATGACATAGGGATGACCCCGAACCAACGCCTAAGACTGATCTAGGGAGAATCTTGGCTCTGACCTAATAAAAGAGACAAGTCAAGAAATGGAGTAGCGTTTTGTAAGTCTAGCAGCTGTAGACATTATTTGGCAGACTAAGTTGCCAAAGGCATGCGCTTAAGTAAACAAGAACAGTAACCAGAATTAGGAAAAGTGTTGATACTGGTCCCCTGCCTTTCCTCTCCATTTTACTCATCAGAAAAAAGGTATGGTTCACAATTCAGCCATTTGAACTGGGGGACGAAGTGGCTGTTTTTAAGATTTACTTAAGTGAGGAGTTGTCACATTGAAGTTATTTTCCACTTTTCGTCAATTTAAAATAGGAGTATGTATTTACTGCGATTCAGTGTCTCCATAATTACTGCCAGTAATTTACCATATTCCTGTATTTGTAAAGGTATAGGAGATTGTTAAGATGAGAGGATGTGTTGCAAATATACTCTGTCACTTGCTGTAACTATCGTTGAGTTTATGGTGTTTGGAGTAGGCCATCCTAGCACCAGGTGTAAAGCTAAAATAGGATTTCCTGGGAGATCTCAGGCAGGAAGGAGAATGAGCAAGGTCCCTTGAGCTCTCATTATCATGTAGGGGTGGAGAGGAGGATGCTGAAGCAATCCACAAATACACCCTCTAACAAGCTCCCAGGTGACCTCAGGGCTGCTGTTGCGTTTTCACTCCAAGAAACAGTCTCTCACTTGAAAAACAAGAGAGGATTTGTTGGGTGGGATCTTCTTGGAGGAAGGGCACTTTAGAAGAAGAGCCTGAAGAATTCAGCTGTGGGGATCAGTTTGAACCTGTTGCGTAAGTCAGTTCTTGCCAGCATTTAAAAGAGAAAGTTAAGATTCCCGAGGCAGTTTGAATGTCTTGTTCCTTAGCTGGCAGTTTCATTCACAATTGTAGTAATGTAGGTATTTTGTTTATGACATTATTAGTAAATATTTTTTTCAGGTTATTATAATTTTGTGCCAGAATGTTGTTAGAGACTGTCTTCTTTAGTGGTATAAAAATGTCTCACTCCATGAATGTTCGTATCAAATTAAATCTGAGGGGGAAATTTGCACATTTAAGTTCTGGTCTGATTGTATTTCCCTCCAGGGTTATCAAACAGGCTCCTTTAGAACAGTTTCATCTGTCATGGAAAAACGCGAGACATTTGTCCAAGCGGTTTCTAAGGAACTGGTTGAAGAGTTTCTGCAGTTTGTTCAACTTGACGTAAGTTGTATGTTTTACTTTTACTGTAGTTTTGACTCTGGATACAAATAATATTCTAAAATCATGTCCCCAAGTGAGAGAGAGAACTCACAGTTCTCTCAGTGAGTTCTTAGCTGGTGAATGTTTGTTTTTAAAAAGATAAGTAAATTCTTTAGAATTCAATGACCCACTTTGGGGCTGAGGTAAAAAGTAGAAGATAAACAGCAGTTAACCAAAGAGCTCATGGAACTGAAGGGAATCCCTAAGGACTGGAGAAGGCAGATTGTGTTTTAACCCGAAGAGGGTTGGCAGGGCCATAGTGCAGCTATAGACGCAAAGGGGAAAGGCAGCAAAGATGGGAAGCTGTGTTACTTTGCTGTTGCTGAGATAAAACACCATGACCAAAAGCAATGTATAAAAGGGCTTATTTTTGGCTTATGCTTCCAGAGGGATAAGAGTTCCTCATGGTGGGGAGGTGTGCCAGCCGGAGCAGGAAGCTGAGAGCTCACATCCTCAACTGCAAGCTTGTGCCGAGCAAACTGGAAGTGGGGTCAGAATACACACACACACACACACACACACACACACACACATATGATCTCAAAGCCTGACCTGAGTGATATATTTCCTCCATCAAGGCTGTATCACTTAAACCTCCTCAGACAGTGCCACCAACTGGCAACTTTTCAAATACCCAAGTCTATAGGGACATTTCTCATCCAGACCCCTGCAGAGACCCTCTTTGCTGTTTTTGGAGGTTCAGAGTTTATCCAGTAGGCAGAGAGTGCTAGCATGTAGATAGGAGAGGAACCCAACAGTGGAGGAGAAACTAGGACAGAAGACAATAAGAGGAGAGAAGAAAGATTTGTCTCTGGGAATGCCCGTCTGCCTGCATGTGCAGAGCAGGTTGAGGGACCAAGCCAGGTAGTTGGAGAGTATAGTGCTGCTTAACATTGGTAGTAATTTGTGGTGGAAGTTGGAAGCCTTCAACTGCAGAGATACCACCACCATTTGGTTGGATATAATAGTGAGCGACCAGCCTAGGTGTATACCTATAGAGTATGACCAGGGTAATGACCATGAGACAGATTGACAGCATATCTGAAGGTCAGAGAAGTCTGGGTGCCATGAGCTGTATAGGTAGGAGCTTCTTTTCTGGGAGGGTATGGTGTATGTGTAAGAACAGTGAGGGGACCAAAGTGCAGCCCTGCACTAGTGCTATGATAGCTGGGCCTTTGTGCTAGGAGCCTTGAGCCAGCCTGCTTGACCTATCTTTATTAAGATTATGCAGTGAAAATCAAAAGGCACAGAATTAGAGAAGAGCCTAATAATGGATTTATTGCTGGCAACGTTTATGAAACTTTCTTCATAAGACAAATGATCTTTTTTTTTTTTTGGTTTTTCGAGACAGGTTTTCTCTGTGTAGCTTTGGCGCCTTTCCTGGAGCTCACTCAGTAGCCCAAGCTGGCCTCGAACTCACAGAGATCTGCCTGCCTCTGCCTCCCGAGTGCTGGGATTAAAGGCGTGCACCACTACCGCCCGGCAAGACAAATGATCTTATAACATGTTCTTATAAGATGGCATAAACTCACAGGTCATACCATAGCAGTGTTTTTAGGAGCAAAATATAATTTATAATTGTGTAAATGTCTGCTTTAGTAGAAGTGTGTCTGGTTTGTGTTAGAAGTGTAATTCATGCATATTTAATGCCCAGAAGGCTATTGTTACAAGTCACATGCCACAGTTTAGCTAAAAATTACAATGACCTGAGCTGATGGTAAAGTAAGTTAATGATATTAAAAGGCAAATGGAGAGCCTGGGAGATGAGTCAGTTTATAAAGTGCTTGCCATATAATGGTGAGAATCTGAGTTTGGATTCTAGCACCTTTGTAAAAGGCCAAGTCCCATGGGGCATGCCTATAATCCTAGCATTGGGAGGTGGAGACAGGAGGATCCCTAGAGCTTGATAGGCAGCAGTCTATCCAGTCAGTGAGCTCTAGGTTCAGTGAGAGACCCTGATATCCATTGTCAACTTCTGGTCTTCACACAAGTGCATAGATGTGTGCACACACACAAATGGAAAGGACATACTGGTGGCCCTTTGAGGATGCATGTTTCTGAAGTCCGTTCTGGCAGCCTGCTAATGTTGAGTCTCTGTGGTGTTGCTTGGCAGCTAGCAGATAGCTTGGTGAAATATTTATTAGTCTTTTTTAGTTTAGCATTAGTAAGCTTTGTTTACACTTAATAACTTAATGTAACCAGTCACCACAAAGCTTGTAAAACAAAATAAATGTATGTGGTTGTATTAGAATTGTGCCTTGCTTGGTTTCATCAAATTGAGTGTTCTGAAATGCCATTTTCTGTAATGGCAGTTTCAGTAGTTTAACCTGATAGGAGCTAAGGAAAAGATGTGCATCAGTTTGAGGCCTCTTGGTTGGGTCTCGCCTTGTGGGTGAATCGCTGTGTTCTGGCATGTGCATTTGCTGACAACCACTGCCTTGCAGTGTTGATGTTTGTACATACCAGCAACTACAGCACCCAACACTGAGGCAGAAGGACCATGAATTGAGGCTGGTTGGGCTACATAATGGGTTCAGGGTCAGCCTGGGCTACAAAGAAAGACTGTCTCAAATCACCCACAGAGATTATTGGGGAAAATAGGAGTGGAGGCACAATACTAAAATATTTTGCCTATGACACATTAAAGATAGGAATCTAATAAACACAGAAACACACAGTAAGTCACTGGAACACAAATGCTGAGGTAAGTATGATGCTTCCCTTGAGAAGATTGGGAGTTTATAGTTAGAAGTAAAGGCCAGCTTGCCCAGAGCCTGCCGTTCTTGGGTGGGAAGGAAAAAACTAGAGCAGAAAAGAGAAGAAAAAGACAAGCTAGTCTCAGACAAGTGGAGCATTAGTGCTTAGAGTGCAGTGTAGTGAGTGCAGGAGCTGGGGGCGCTGTGACCCACAGAGAGGTGGAGCTGATGGTTCTATTTTTAAGAAAGTATCTTTGTTTTAGAAAAATGCACCCTGATATTTGGGGATAGAGTAGCATGCCTATAACTGTCTTGAATGGTTCCAAAACAAAGAATGATTCTAGGATAAAGAATACAGCAATTGGTAACCACTAAGTACATTTGGAATCCTTGTATGTGGTTGTACTTGTGTGTATGTCCATTTTATATGGGATACACATGTGGAGACAAGACAGTGGTCTCAAGTGTAGGCCTTCAGATGTCTTCCATCTTTTGAGACAGGATAGCTCATTAGCCTGGAACTTTGCCATGTAAGCTCTTGTAGCTAGCCCAAGAACTTCCAGAGATCCCCTTGTCTCTTGTCACTTACCTCAAAAATCAGGAAGTACAGAGTCAGGCTGCCTTGCCCAGCTTTTTAGATGAGTTTATGGGATCCAAACTTGTTTCACAGGCACTTAACCAACTGAGCTGTCTCCCCAGCCCTGCACTTTCTCTAAACTTTTATTTAAACTTGCAATTCATTATGGTATTTTTCACACTAGTTTTTAATTTTTCTCCCTACTTTCCCCTGTCTCCCTGCTCCCTTCCCATATGCTTCCACCCTGAGTATCTTCCTTTCTGCTTGCATGTCACATGTGTATTTCTGTGGTGCTTTCTCTTACCCCCAGCACCACTTTCCGCCCTTTCACAGTCTTTTATGTAGTTTAACAGCCTACACCCACTTTCTTTTTTTTTTTGTTTCTAAAATTTTATTATTCTTAATCCATACCTTTCACATACAGAAACCCTCCAACACCACACGTGATTCCGTAACCCAAATGCTTCTATTTATCCACATCCTCAAGTATTTACACTGGCTTCCCTCAACAGAAGTGCAATCCAAACATCTTGACAACTTGAATCTTTATAGACAACAACATATTTTTGAGCTGGTTTTCATGGTGTCCATTCAATATATTTTCTTTCAATTACCTGGAAAAATAATAAAGTCAACAAGTGTGAAGATGAACTGGGTTAGGCAGCATCCTGTTATGAGAACCACACCCTAACTAGAACCTACACCCACTTTCACACTCACTTATATACGTAATACATATAAACATGAAAAGTTAGAATCTGCATATGAGAACAGGCAATTTGTGATGAGTCTGGGTCACCTTCGTTAATGCAGTACTCTGTATCTATCAATTTTCCTTCAAACTTCATTTTTCTGTACAACTGAATAAAATTCTATTGTATATAACTGCATTAAGAGCCTTAAGACATGACACTTTGACCATTATTTTCAGGACATATTTATGTTTCAACAGTTGTCACAATAATGCCTGTTATAGTCATGTTTTCCTGATCCAGGACCCAGCTCTGTCAGACTCTACCTATAGCTGTCACATCTCTTAAGTGCTCTTTAATCCAGGATTCTAGGCAGATTGCCTTCCTGTGCTTGCCACAGCACTGAAGGTTTGAAGGTGTTGGCGGGTCTTTTTTATTCTTTTTCTGTTAGCCAATCCAATCTGATCTAGTGTCTCCTCTTTGACAGGAGCTGCTTAGCAGTGTTGGCCTCTCAGGACAGCCCTGCTATATGGGGGTCATTGGGTGGGTGAGTAAGTGGGTGTTCACAGTCTGTAGTAGTAGCTTCCTACTTTCCCTTTGCCGCCACGGGCAATTTGAGGAAGCCCATAACTGTAGATGACCTGCTTCTCAGCACACTTCTGTTTGTTTTCNTATCTATGGATACTTCTTACCAGAGTCTGTTACTGTGGTGGCCATAGTAACATAAAGTTGTCATTTGTAAACTCTGTATTTCTTTAGTATTTATTCATTGTGCTCTGTAGCATGCCTGTGCTATTAATGAATGAATGATTTGTAATTTATTAACTTATATAGTCTCATTGATGCTAATTTTATTCTGTAGGCTATTATCTGTTATTGTTACTATACTTGTACTTGGATTGTCTCAGAGCACCTGCTGGAAAGGCCTCTTATTGTGTTTTGTACCTTTTGACAATGCCTGTTCTTACTGTGTCAGAGAGATGTGGGCAGTCTGCCCAAATGAGAAGAGAGCCTAGCAAGCTGGAGGTGCTGGGGAACTCACTGGTCAGGCAGAGACTGCTGTCCAGGGCTGAGGAGCAGACGATGTGGACGGTCTGTTTGTAGCACAAAGAACTGGAAGGAAGAGAATCTGGTTGTTGCTGTTCCTGTTGCCATGGTTTGCCTCCAGCATGCTCCTGTACCTGATGACAGGCCCGGGGTGCGCTGTGGACATTGTAATTGATTTTAGGAGTTTTTAAGAGGGTGAAACTTTAAACTTTAAAGATCAGGTTTGAAGGAAGAAGGGGTGGAGGAGAGTTGATGCTTTCTGTCTGCTAATTCCCTTCCTTTTCCCTGTTAGAAAAGGATTTGAAAACTAACTGAATGCTTAAACATGTAACTAATTTAATACTTAAACTTTTCTATTAATACCAGTATGAAAAGAATACAACTAATTTTTCATATTTTGTGTTTTTTTAAAATTTATTTTGCAGAAAGATTCTTCTGATCCTTTCAGCTTAAGTGAGTTACTAGATGAATTATCAAGGAAACAGAAAGAAGAATTATGGCAAAGGCTGAAGGACTTACTGACAGAAACGTTGTTAGAAAGCCCTGTGGATGGGTGGCAGACAGTGGAAGACCAGGGTGAAGATGGAATGGAATTAGAGCACAGTCCAAAGATGGTATTTGACTTCCAGAAATAAAAAAGTTCCTTTTTACTATGCTAAGAAAAGATCGTTTATTTGAACTTTCTTGTTGAAAGAGTCTCATTTTCAGNCCTGGCCAGCCTGGAACTCGCCTGCATACCCAGCTGGCCTTGAACTGAGAGATCACCTGCTTCAGCCTCCTCAGTGCTGGAATTAAAGGCATGCGTTCATCATGCCCGGCTTGAATAATTGAACTTTTAAGTTAAGAAAATGTGCAGTATGTCAGTTCTTTTCATTGTAATTTTACCTGCTGACCAGCCCTGCTATTGCTGTTCTGCTACTCAGTGTTAGGATTCTTTTAGGATATTTGACTTATATTTAATTTTAGTCTGCTTTTTACAATAAGCGAGAGTGGCTTCATTTTAGAAATTTAGTAGCTATTTGATTTTTTTAAAGTTGAGTGTTAAGTTCCTTATTTTATCTCACTTACATTTTAATATTTTTTTTTATAGAAAAAGAGCATAGAAATAACACATGCAATTACATCTGTAATTCTTGCTTCTGTATCTGTAATAAATGAACATGAGAACTACGGGGCCCTCCTGGAGTGTGCTGTTATATTAAATGGTAAGTGGCATGTTTGGTAGCGGGCACTAACATGACACCTTTTAAGAAGTCACCTATTTTCACGAGCAGTGTGGCCGTTGGAAACAAAACTTTGAAGGCATGTCTCTGCACTCAAGTTCTCTTCTGTCAGGGCCCCTGAGGAATTGAGTTAGCTCGGCTGACTGTTACTTGCAGGTTCTTCAGGACAATGCCTGGACTCACAGGACTAATGATAACAAGTGCTGTTGAAGGGCATGTCTGACTGCAGATTTCTTAGTTCCTGCTATTGCCACAGAGCCCAGGAATCTGTTGTTGAATTTTTACTTAGAGGGTGACTGTTATCTCTGGAGTCATTGTTGATTCTCCTAGTCAGTTCTTGTTAACTCCTAACTGCCTGGAAAGCTGTGATTATTAAACGGGTACACTAGTTTGACTTAATGAAAAACCTGGTTATAAATATTTACACAAAGTTATTTTATAAACATAACCGCAGTTTTATTTTAAGGATTTCAAAGAACTATCTTTCGAGTACTTTGTTCACTGGGGTATAGTTTCCTGGGACAGATTTTCTTATCAAATTCTCAGTCTTAGTGTCACTTGGGTATCTTCATGTTTTTAGGATACTGCTTTAGTCTGATTTCTTGAAATTAGCATATTTTTTTCCTTTTTAATATTTTATATTTTATTTTATTTTAGTTTAGTTTAGTTTTGTTTTTTTCCCCCGAGACAGGGCTTTTGTATGCAACAACCCTGGCTGTCCTGGAACTGGCTTTGTAGCCCAGGTTGGCCTCAAACTCACAGAACTCCGCCTGCCTCTTCCTCCTGAGTGCTGGGATTAAAGGCTTGGGCCACCACCGCCCGGCTTTTAGTATGTTTTTAATCAAAATAGAACTACATCATTTTACCCCCTCCCTTCCCTCCCTCCAGCCCTCCCAGGCTACCCTCCCTCCAATACTCTTTCCATGTTACCGTCTCAAGTGGATAGTGTCTTTTTCTTTATTATCTTGTTACCCCAGTCAGGATAAAAATTAGTTTTCAAGTGCTTTGTGAATTTTACTACCAGCTTCCTTACAGCCTCCAGATAGCTGGTGAGATGAGTACGATCATCGTAGATGCTTCCAGACTTCCAGTTACTTTAGGAGCTTTGTATTTGTACAGTGGTATTTAGGCATCTGTGGGTGATTAACAGCTCATTATTAACAACTTAATTATCGAGCCTTTCTCTTTCTGAAAGCAATATTTTCTCTATTGACTGTTACTTGCTTTGATTGTTTTCCACCTGTGCACCTGAGGCCAGCACGTTGAAATTGTGGTGGGTGGTGGTCAGGACCTGTCCTGTGGTGGAGTTGTAGTGACATCAAGATGTGTTAGTGTGAGGCTTCCAGGTCTAAAGTTCTCTGTTTTGTTGTACCTTTTTTAAATTTTTTTGAGACAGGGTTTCTCTGTGTAACAGTTCTGGCTGTTCTGGAACTCTCTATGTAGCCCAGGCTGGCCTTGGACTCACAGAGATCCACCTTCCTCTGCCTCCCAAGTGCTGGGATTAAAGGCGTGTGCCACCACCGCCCAGCTTTTTGTACCTTTTTATTTTATAACACTTAAGTCTTTTTTAAAAACTAAGTATTGGAATTCCATAAATGATGTTTATTTGGTAAATTAAACTAATATTTGTGTAGCAAGGCCTTGGACCAGGTCATAATACTTTGCACTATTGAGTCTGAATCAGTAATAATTTGCTTAGTAACAGAAAACCTTTGTGCCGTGTTTTAGGTATTTTATATGCACTACCTGAATCTGAACAAAAACTCCAGAACTCTATTCAGGATCTGTGTGTCAAATGGTGGGAAAAGGGCCTGCCTGCCAAGGAGGACATGGGAAAGACTGCATTTGTCATGCTGCTGAGGAGAAGTCTGGAGACCAAAACAGTATGTTCGCTTCCTTCAGGAAATACTTAGTGAGGGTTGGATTAGCTAGGACGGGGTAGAGCTGTAGCTTCCCAGTTAAGGGGTGCTTCTTACAAAGATGTACAGAGGTGAAGAGTGGGTGCACAATCCATGGTGAGATTTAAAGTTGGGCTTTTTCTTCTGTGTTTTCCCTTGGGGTGTGGCTGCTGTCCTCTTTGTCACATGATGGTGAGAGAGTGGTTACTCCAACTCTGAGTCTTGATACTAGTTCTGCAGTGGAAAGAGAGCAGGGGTGCAGGAAGGACCAGAGTTTCTCGGACTGAGCTGTGCAGTGGGTTTTCCTGAGTTTTTGAGCGGAGGGTGGGAGGAGACAGCCGTGGTCCTCTGAGAGGTGGACGTATCTTAGAGCAGGACTGAGCAGGGAGTTAGGAGTGTGCTGGATAAAAGGTAGGCATTAGGATTTAGGATTGTTATGGGAATTATTTCACATCAAGTCCTAGTTGTGGCTGGGCCAAAGAAAAACAGTTTGGAAATTTGAGGCCAGCCTGGGCTAGGTGAGGCCCTGTGAAAACAACAACAGTCCAGAATGTTCTGCAGAGCCACACAGAGCATCTGCGTGTCTTAAATGTTTTCCAGTTGTCACTCTCTCCTTTTTTATGATCCTGTAATCTTCATTATTTATTATATAAAATATATACTTAGCTTGAAATATGACTTTACTGTTCATAAAAGAAGAAATAAACTGACACAAGTACTCTGCTGTTCTCTCCCGTGTCATCCTCAGGTTGCAGATGTGTGTCGGTTGTGGCGCATCCATCAGGCTTTATACTGCTTTGCTTATGATTTGGAGGAAAATAGAGACATTAAAGACATGCTGCTCGAATGCTTTATAAATGTTAATTACATCAAGAAGGAAGAGGTAAGTAAGCAGGTTTTTTATTTTTCTTTTTGGCTTGTTAGTGGGATATTAATGGATTATTTTTTTCAAGTTCATGTGGCTGCTGTTTGTGCTGGGCTGTTTCGTGGAAAAGCCAGCATAGCCATTAAGAGCTGTGTACTAAGCCGGGTGGTAGTGCATTCCTTTAATCCCAACACTTGGGAGACAGAGGCAGGCATATCTCTGAGAGATCAAGGCCAGCCTGGTCTATGGAGAGAGTTTTACACACAGAAACCCTGTCTTGAAAGTCGTTTCCCCCCCCCCGCCCCCCAAATACAGAGCTGTGTGCTTACTCTACATCAGTTTGGATGGATGGCCCCGATGGGTCACATGCTTCCCTGATCCTGGCTTATTTCTATCATTAAATTGGATGGGAAGAGCTGGGTTTTAGAGTACTGGAGGAACCACAATTACATTTTAAATTAAGAGTGTTTTATACAGCCGGGCGGTGGTGGTGCATGCCTTTAATCCCAGCACTCAGGAGGCAGAGGCAGGCAGATCTCTGTGAGTTTGAGGCCAGCCTGGGCTACTGAGTGAGTTCCAGGGAAGGCGCAAAGCTACACAGAAAAACCCTGTCTCGAAAAACCAAAAAAAAAAAAAAGAGTGTTTTATACATATGTATATTATATAATATATAGTATTGTTATATATAATATATACACCTTTCATGGTGAAAAGGTGGTTACTTGTTGGAGACTGCCACGGGGCCAGACTTTCTACACAAACATATATACACATATGTAAGTGTGAGAAAGCATGTCCCTATGGTTGAGATCCACTCTTTCCTACTTCTACAGGTTATTTTTGTAGGGGAAGGTGTCTTAGGGTTTCTGTTGCTGCGATAAAATACCACATCCAAAAGCAACTTGAGGAGGAAAGGGTTTATTTCATCTTAAAACCCTCCAGTCACACGCCATCACTAAAGGAAGTCAGGGCAGAAACTCAAAGCAAGAATCTAGAGGCAGGAACTAAAGCAGAGACCAGGGCAGCATGCTGCTTACTGGATTGCTTCGCATGGTTTGCTCAGCCTGTGTTCATTTTTGTTGTTTTGTTTTTTATTTTTTGAGAGAGGGTTTCTAAACTATTATGTAGCCCTGGCTGTCTGGCATTAAGCATGGGTTATTGTTACTCTAATGTTGTTGCTTGAAATGTCTTCTTTCTTTTTTAAGAGCCAGAATCTCACTACATGGCCTTGGCTAGCCTGGAACGCTCTGTGTAGATCAACCTAGCCTTGAACTCACAGAGATCCTCCTGCCTCTGCCTCCTAAGTGCTGGAATTAAACTCATGTACCACCAAGCCCCCTTCAGCCTGCTTGCTTGCTTTCTTTTGTTTTGTTTTTTTTCGAGACAGGGTTTCTCTGAGAGCCCTGGCTGTCCTGTCACTCACTCTGTAGACCAGGCTGGCCTCGAACTCACAGAGATCTGCCTGCCTCTGCCTCCTCAGCCGGCTTTCTTAAAGCCATCCAGGACCACATGTCTATAAGTAACACCACCCACAATGGCCTGGTCCTTCCCACATCATTGGTTAGTCAAGAAAGTGCCCCACTGGCCGGCCTCTGACAGGCCAGTCNTATGCAGGCATTTTCTTAATTGAGGTTCCTTTCTCTCAGATGACTCTAGCTTGTATCAAGTTGACCAAACAGTACCCAGTATGGAGTTGGGGAGGGTGTGTGTATGTTGTGAATTGAACCCAAGCCTCATGCATGCTAGGTAAGTGCTCTACTTCTGAGCCTCCCAATCATGTTTAATTGGCATATACACAAAAGTTACCATCACACAGTAGTCTCCAATTTTTTTTCCCACCATTCAGGAAATCTATTGAGGGGCTTCTGGCTTGTACTGCCCATCATGGACTGATCCCATGAGTGAACTGAGCAAGTTCAATTCAGATTGCAATTCTAGTTAAGATGTGCCTTCAGTATAAAGTGCATATAGACTAGAGAACTTAATATGAAAAAAAAATAAAGAATGTGTCTTAACGATTTTTTATATTTATTATACTTATTGTAAATGATATTTTGTAAATACTCCTATGTATGAAATATTTTTAGAGCTGGGGCTATAGCTAAGTGGTAGAGATCCTGCCTAGCATACATGAGGCCCTAGATTCAATTCCCAGTCCTGCCAAATTTTTTAAAAATTATAAGTAAACATAATCTTGTATTAACATGGTTTTGGGAGAATAGTTCTGTTATGTGGGGTCACTATGGTGGTTATTGAGTGTAGACCGTGTGCCTTTGCTGGGGTGCACAGTGACCAAATTACAGTGTATTTGGGTTGCATGTGTCCTAAAGGACCAGTCTCTGCAGCCATTTCTCCTGAAGCAGTAAAGAAGGCTTCCAAAGAACATTCCTCAGGGTCTCAGCCCTGAGTAGAAAGTGTGGTCCCATGACAGTCTTCAGTCCCCAGCCTGTAGGGCATATGTGATTAGCACCAATTTCTTTGGCTCCACCAGAAAAATCTGTCTCTAACCCTGACTGTGGAGGCAGGTACTCTGAAACCTCAGTGTTTCTTCCATAGCCAGAACAGCAGGGGCTCTTTCAGACTTCCCGGGGGAACACATGGTGTGGCTTGAGGGAAGTGGCAGCAGCACAGTCACTGGTACAGGATGTGTGTGGAGAGGGCCACATTCCTAGGGTTGTTGTTATGGTAGCATCATTACTGGGAAGATGACAAACATAAGGGTTGTACCTTCATCTCCAGGATGTTAGTAAGTTGGTGAGAATAAAGAAGTTTAAGATGAGGTCAAACAAAGATTTCAGGCATTCTTTGGTTTTGCATTATCCACTACCCATGATAGCCAGATTGAAAGGTTTACAGACCCATGTGAAGGTCTGTATGGCTCTGTCTCTGAGCTCCTTGAAGACAAACGCTCAGTGCAGCTGCTGTTCTACCCAAGGGAGGAATGTCTGTGGCCTTACCGGTCTCTGATGTTAGGAGTGCCACCTGTAGCACTTCCCAGTTCAACCCCTGTACAAACATGCCAAGTGATAATGACACAGGCCTCTTTTTTATGCATAGCTAACTTTGGATGTATTGAACACTTAAATGTTTGTTATTAGAAGAGTTTCATTTAGTTGCAACTTTATTTGTTATTTAAGATGATGTCTGTGTTGCCAGGCTGGCCTTGATCTTGTCATACTCTGTCTCAGCCTCCCACGTAGCTGGGATTACAGGTGTGTGCTTCCATGCTTAGCTTACTCTCATTTTTTTCATTTACAGGGAAGAAGATTTCTTAGTTTTCTCTTCAGTTGGAATATAGACTTTATTAAAATGATCCATGAGACCATTAAAAATCAGTTGTCTGGATTACAAAAGTAAGTACTATAGGTTTTACTCTTGACTTTGAAAGATTCTCTTGGCTTATTTTAAAAGTTTCGTGTGTGTGTGTGTGTGTGTGTGTGTGTGTTGTGACTTCTTACTGCCTCAGCTTCCCCGTGGCCGCTGTGTACCACCACCCTGTTTATATTAGCATATTAGGTAGTTGTTTTCCTCTAATTAGTCATTTTTCCAGTAGTGATACTGAGATTGAGATTTTAACTTGTAGTTTTTAGTTCTCTTTTCTTTCCTCAAGATGGTGTGTTTGCTGCCCAGGTTGGTCTCCAGTCCCAGGGCTGCCCCAGTCTCCAGTCTCTGGAGTAGCTGGAGCAGAAAGCAGTGGTGGTTCTTTCCTCAGATATTTGACTGTTAGAGCTTTGTCTCATTCACAACAACATCCATGTTATTAGTACTCGGGACATTTTGAGTATAGAGTGCACCATCTAATTGAGTGTGGGCTGAGCTATATGGTTGCTGTGAGGAGCCCTGTGGTGTAAGTAGGAAAAGCCAGAGGTATGAAGTTCTAGCCTACTACTTCCTGTACTTGGCAGTCAGAGCTGCCATGCACATTTGTACATTTGCTTAGGTGCTTTGTTGAGTACCTCCTGCATTTTAAAAGAGGCATTCCCTGCATCTGAGGTAGGCTACAGTTTCTAAATTCCTTGGTGTCAGGTAGTTGTATAAGCACTGAGTTGGGATTTGATTCTAATCTGAGTGCAAAACTCTTGCTATATTCTAAATCTAAATCTTTCTCATATTTCCTTGTTGGTAAATTATTTATGCTGAACTAATTTCTAAACTTAGATGATTCTAAAGCTGAATCCTATTGTAACTTTTCCTGTATGTAAAGAATTAGTGTTTTTAATGATTTATTTATTCATTTATTTATTTATTTATTTATTTATTTGGGTCTGGGTGTGAGTGTGCCATACACACGTGGAGGTGAGAGTTGCTTCTCTCTTCCCACCAATTGGCATCTAGGCATTGGCAGGTCATTGCCTGGCAGCAAGTGCCTTTACCAGCTAAGCTATCTCACCAGTCCACATTTGAATTTAGTTCTGAGCCTGTGTTGTCACTGCATCACAGGAAGTGGTAGCGTTCTTACTGAGGCCTTGACTGAGAAGGAATCTTTATTCCAGCCTCGTTTCCCCAGTCTTGTCATCTTCTTTCCATTTCAGGTAGGTAACACTGCAGGTGACTTGCCGAACCATAGCCTATATCAGTTTCCTCTTCCTAAGGCAGCAGAGTAACTCAAGTGTGATATATGGTAAAGGTATGATTATTTAAACATGTAGTAACCTCTTTTTTTTTTAAATAGGTCTTTGATGGTACACATTGCAGAAATTTATTTCAGAGCTTGGAAAAAGGCTTCAGGGAAAATGTTGGAGGTATTTTCATTTTATTTAATATCTGCTGTAGTCTAGTTACTTAAGTATCCAAGGATGGGCTATTTAAAACTTGTGCCTGGTCTGTCAGAGTAAAGCTGATTAGTGATGCTGGTAGAAATGTGACAGGCTGACTCTCGTTGTTGCCCACATGTTGAGGCACAGCCCCAGCTATCACCTTACTGGGATGTGCAGTTTCAGTGAAGTTCATGGGCTTGTGTTCCTTATTCTGTAATCTCTGGGTCTAGACTGTCCAGTTACCTCTGGTTATTGGGCTGTTGGAGTGTTGCTAGTCCAAGGGAGATGTGTTGCAAGTTGGGTGTACTGGGCTAAACAAAATGTACTATTAAAATAATTTGACCTGTTTCTTTTTTCTGTGTTCTGACTACTTCAAAGTGTAAAGCTGCGTTTGTGTTTGGACTGTGTTTCCATGGATGGGGCTGTTGAGGATCCCCGGGTGCTTCTTTCTCTTATGTTAAGAAGTTCGTGCCATTCACTTTGATTATAGTTAGCCCATCCCAGCCGTACTGTATATGGTAGGAAGAGGTAGCTTTGTCATTCTCAGTCCTCAATTGTCTGTCACCCCGTTGTCTGTTTTCTCATTCTGTATTCTCAAAGAGTAAAACTTTTACTCTTAATCCAAAAGTATTCTTAGTGAGCTGACATCTCTCCTGACTCTTCTCTTTGGAGAGCTGGCAGTGACTGGCAGAGGTGGGAAGGCTTCCACAGGGGCAGGCAAGTGGAGTGCAGTTGCTGGTGATCGTGTAGTTTCTGTCCACACGGCCTTTCTGCCTACTTACACTTGGTCTTTATAGCTGGTATTTGCCATTTTCTTCTACATCTAGAGATCAAAAGTTACTGTATTCTCCTGAAGACACTTTATAAACTAGTTTAAAACTGTGTAGTCTTTTTGGCAGGAGGGCAGAACAGGGCTATCATTCTGCATTATTTTAGTTCGCTTATTTAAAAAAATTTTTTTATAACTCATTTTGTTATTTTAATTATGTATCTCTGCAAGGGTCTGTGCTTGGGTTTATGCACATTGAGTTTCAAGCCTGTGGAGGTCAGAGGCATTGAATCCCCTGCAGCTAGAGTTACAGAAGTTGTGAGCCGCCTGACACGTGTGCTGAGAATCCAACTTGAGTCCTCTGGAAAAGCAGTTCTTATGCTTAGCTACTGAGCCATTGTTCCAGTTCCCCCCAACTCCTTTTGTTTTTTGAGTTCAGTCTAGTCTTGAATTCATGGTCCTCCTGCCTCAGCCTTGTAAATGCTGGAATTACAAGTTTGTTTCATCATTTTAATTCATGTAGATAGATAGATACATATATATGTGTGTGTGTGTGTGTGTGTATATATATATGTGTATATATGTGTGTGTGTATCTATATCTATATCTATCTTCCTTTTTTTCTTGTTTCTCTCTGTAGCCCCGGCTGTCCTGGAATTCGCTCAGTAGACCAGGCTGACCTTGAACTCCCAGAGATCCGCCTGCCTCCACCTGCCTCCGCCTCTGGAGTGCTGAGACTAAAGGTGTGTGCCACCACTGCCGGTCATTTTTATTTTTAATTTTTTTTGTATATATCCTTTTTTTAAACTGTTTATTTATGTTTTATACTTGTGTATGCATGAGTGTGGGTGCATGTGTGCTGTGGCATGTGTAGAGGTCAGAGAACAGCTTTCAGGAGTCAGTTCTGCCACCATGTGGGTCTTAAATATTAGGCTCAGATTGTGTGGCCTGGCAGCAAGTGCCTTTTATCAGGATCTGGCAAGTTGCTCTCATGGCTTTGCTTGTTGCTCTCCTCTTTAAGTCTGTGCCATTGATGTGTCAGAGGTGCCTGTAGAAGGGAATGCCATGTTCTGATGGTTCCAGTTTGTCTTTATGGCACATGGAATTTGTAGGACATGTGGCATAGCTCCTGTCTCATTTGTCAGATAGCATGTTATCCCATGTTCAGAGATGTATCACTGACTTCAGGGAAGGTAAAGATGATATTGATAGCAACACTTATGTCCTTCTCTAAAGCCACAGAGTCCTTGGCCCTGGAGTATAGGGTTATACAGTCTGCTGGGCCTGGCTTTCTTTTGTCTTACCCTGAGGCTCTTCAGCATTGTGGGTTGTCAAGGAGCTTCTCACACACTTTTCCCCAGCACTTGTCAGAGAGTCCAGAAGATCTCATATCGGTCCCTGGAGTTCTGAGCTCCATGGTAGAGGCAGTTCCACTGCGTTTCTGGAGAGGTTCTTGAAACAGGTTCAAGCTGGTGATGTTCATCCAGGTTAGTGTGACTATTTTGAGGTCCCTGTCTATATACACTCCTTTTTCTTAGTCTCTGTACTTCGTCTACTGAGAGCTGGCTTCTGATGATTGTGGGGAGCTCGCCTTGCTATATTGCTCAGACTCACTATCAGATAAAATAGAAGCAACTAAGTGTGTTTTTTGTATTGAAACTGAAGGAATAGTGAGAGGCATGGACATATAGTAACAGCTCTGACAGAATAGCCTAGGCTCTCTCTCCTGAATGAGGGGATCCCATTCTTGCCTGCCAGTGCTCACGGCCTGTGGGACATATGCTTGTCATTGCTCTTATTGTTTTAGACCATTGAAAACGACTGCATCCAGGACTTCATGTTCCATGGCATCCACCTTCCAAGGAGGTCTCCAGTGCACTCCAAAGTACGAGAGGTGAGTGAGACATCTCTAATCCACCAACTGGGAGCAAACTTGTTGAGATCCTATTTCAGCCTTTCTGTGTTTTTGATAAATTTAAAAATTCATAACTTTACCCCACCAGTCAAAGGAGTTTCTCAGAATTCTGATATTTGGTATCTTGGCAGTTTGTTTCTGCTACCAGCGCTGTGATGAGGAAAGAAAAGGTACACTATCATTAAGCTAGCTGCTGTGTGCTTTAAGAGTAATTTTATGGCAAGTGAATTGTGTTTCTCTTTTAAGCTGCAAGTCTTTCTGTGAAGTGAGAACATCATCCATACCAAAACATAGCATTGTACTAAAAAAGAAAGCTCTACTACAAATGAGACTCAAAAAACAAATGAATGTGGTAGAGTGTGTTGTAATTCCATTGATCTGGAGGCTGAAACAGGATCGTGAAGCTGGCCTGAGATGTGTAGTATGAGACATTTTCAAAAAGTTAAAAAGAGAATGAAACCCTCCATTAGAAAACCATGCTCATGCTGTAGCTCATTGAGGGTTTTCACTGATAGATTTTCTGGAGGAGTGGATCCCAGTGATAAAGCAAAACTGATTGTTGCTGGGTCTGTACAGAATTGTGGGGCAGTTCTGACTGCCAGAGAAAAAGATGGTCTGTTTCGGATTAATCGTAAGTTTTGGGAGGAACCCAGTGTCTCAGTTAAGCTTGTGCTAAAAGAGTATTGCGTGGAAACCTGTACATAAGCAGTCTTAAGGGAGCTGGGGCCTGTCCCTGGTGGGCATCGGAGCCAGTAGTCGGTTAATGAGCATTTGAGTCTAGAAGAATCAGGCAAAGCCCTGTTCATGCTCCTCTCTTCCATTTTACCCTTGAAGTCAGAGCTCTATGGAGGTTATGTGGCCGTTGATAGGCTAGTAAGAATTTAATTTTTATCTGGGCAGTGGTGGCACACACCTTTAACCCCAGTCCTTGGGAGGCAGAGGCAGGCAGATCTCTGTGAATTTGAGGCCGGCCTAGTCTACAAAGTGAGTTCTAGGACAGCCAAGGCTGTACAGAAACCCTGTCTTGAAAAACTGAAGGAAAAAAAAATGAATTTAATTTTTATATTTATTTGTTTTTTGAAATGAGGTCTTGCTGAGTTGTCCTGGATGGCCTAGAGCTCCTGGGCTCAGGTTTCTTGTCTCAGCCTCTTAATTACTGGGACAACTGCCATGGTTCATTGGGTGGTAGATGTTAGAACCCAGATGGTATTAGAATTCAGGGCTGTGGATTGATACTTTGGCCATAATTTCTTCCTTGTGATTTGTCTTGTATCTGTTGTAGGGCTTGCCAGAGAATGTTGCAAGGGTCACAATGGTGAGATGGGGCAGAATAACCTTTCCTTCTGTTTCTGGAGTTTTTTGTTTGTTTGTTTTGAGATACATTCTTGTAGCCTAGGCTGACTTCAAGCTCACCATCCTTCGCCCTCAGCCTCCTGAGGGATACACCACTACATCTGACTCATGCTTTACAAATAACTCCATAGCCTTTGTTTCCTTTCTCTTTCTTTGGCCTTTAGGTGCTGAGTTACTTTCACCAACAGAAAGTCCGTCAGGGAGTGGAAGAGATGCTGTACAGGTTATATAAGCCCATCCTCTGGAGAGGACTGAAGGTAATGTTGAGTGTTTCCTAGAGCAGCATGTGCTTTGAATTGAGCCTGTGCTAATTCAGAAGCCTACCAAGTCAGTGAAAATAAGAAGGGAGAGGGTGCTTTATGGCTTTTTTTTGCTCTGTGTTGCCCATCTTAGCTACCTGGGCTCAAGTGATCCTCCTGCCTCAGGCTCCTGTAGATGTGTACCACCATTCCTGGCTCTCAGTTTATAACCCACTTAACTACAGAGGTGGATTAGTTCAGTACTGAGTGAACAGTTACAGTGACAGTCAGTCCAGAGGGTGACTGGAGGTGTGCACAAGCATCAGTGAGGCTGGGGAGAGTAACAGCTGTGCCACCTGCCTTTTCTTACACTCTCATGCCTGAGACAAGGGCAGAGGGCAGACACTCTGAGTATTTTGATGAACATCTCGTTCTACACAGAATCAGGTGTGACTAGAAGGCAGTAACTGTCTCTTAATGATACAGGAGCACTTCTTTTTTTTTTTTTTAAGACTGAAAATTACAAAGTTTAATCAATTGCCGCTTTGAANTGAGAAAGCTGGTCTTTAATATCTGTTGACATTGAACTGGGAGTTTGGCTTAATTTAAGGATGACTTTACACAGTTTGACTATTTACTTACTTTTGTGATGCCAAGAGTAAAGCCCAGGGCCCCACACATACTAAGAGTGTACTTTTCCACTAAGCTACACTCACAGCCTAGTTTTGCCGATTTAAAGGTTAAAATGATCTTTTTATTTTTTGTTAAATTTTATTTCTTATAGGTGGTAGGGAACATATGTGGAGGCTAGACAACAACCTGCAGGAGTCAGTTCTCTCCAGTATATGTGATCCTGGGATTGAACTTAGGTTGTCAAGTTCAGGGGCACATGCCCTTGTCCTCTGAGCCATCTGCTAGCCCCCAAGATTATCTTTAACTAGGAAATGAAGCTCTGNTGAAATTCTGGAAGTACTAATTTGGCAACAGTGGACTCTCTGGACTTCTAAAATTACTCATATTTTTATAGGCCAGAAATTCTGAAGTTCGATCAAATGCTGCATTGTTGTTTGTTGAAGCATTTCCTGTTAGAGATCCAAACTTCATTGCCACTGAAATGGACAGTGAAATTCAGAAGCAGTTTGAAGAACTGTATGTACGTATTGCTGGGGTGTGCGCTCATTGCTAACCTGTTGCTTTGTTGCTAGCTGCAGAGTCAATGCTTGCCAACAGGGCCATCCTCCAGAGGAGTCCCCAGCAGCACAGATCCACAGTGTCCCCTCCTCCTCTTTAGTCACTCTTGAAACGTTCCATTGTGTGTCCGTAGGAGTTATCAGGATTATGGGTGTGCATGCCCTGTCCCCAGTACTCATGTGTTGTCACTTTGACTTCTTTTCAGGTTGACTCTACCGCTCCCACATTGACCTTTTCATTGTCTTCATGTGACACCATATGGAACATGTGCAGATTTTATTTCATGCATTTACTCTATAAACAATGTAATAGGACAGCTACTCATGTAGCCCTTATATGGGAAGCATGGATTGATGCTGTGTTGCTTTATATGAAGGACTGAACAGCTGCAGATTTGTATTGTGGAGCTCGTCCCTTTGAGGGTACCTAGGGACAGGGACTGAATGGCTAGTGTTTCTGCAACTTAAGTGTCTGTTACTAAGTTTTAAATTCCCAGAGTGCTAATATGTAACACAAACAATAATTTAAGAGTTGTAACCTTTTTCCCTCTTCCTACTTCTAGAGCCTTTTAGAAGATCCTTATCCGAGGGTCCGTTCCACAGGCATCCTTGGTGTTTGTAAAATAACGTGTAAATACTGGGAAATGATGCCCCCCACCATTCTCGTGGACCTTTTGAAGAAAGTCACAGGGGAGCTGGCATTTGATACAAGCTCAGCTGAAGTTCGTTGTTCTGTTTTTAAGGTAGGGTTTTTAAAGGTATAAAGGTAACATTTTATTGTAGAATAGTTTTGTGAAACTACAGGGATTTTTAGGAAATAGAGAGAAGGGGAAAAATGTTAGAAAGTCATATATTGTCCNACTCAGTAGGGAAAATGTTACTTATACTGTAGTTGTATTTCTTTTTTTCTTTTTCTTTTTCTTCTTTTTGATTTTTCAAGACAGGGTTTCTCTGTGTTGCAGTTCTGGCTGTCCTGGAACTCACTTTGTAGACCAGGCTGGCCTTGAACTCACAGAGATCTGCCTGCCCGTGCCTCCCAAGTGCTGGGATTAAAGGTATGTGCCAATACCGCCCGGCTGAGGTTGTGTTTCTAGACCAAAACTTTAATTTTTTTCTTTTTTTGTAAAATTTTATTTATTTTAAAATTAAAAAAAATATTTTATGTGTATGGGTGTTTTAACTGTATGCTATGTGTGTACCTGGTACCCATGGATGCCAGAAGAGAGTGTTGGATTCCATGGAACTACAGTTATAGATGGTTGTGAGCCTTCATGTAGGTGCTGGGAATTGAACTTAGGTCCTCTACTAAAGTAGCCAGAGGCATTGGATCCTCCTGGAGTTGGTCTTT